>AVPN01000472.1:35169-47145 GCA_000695325.1 Pleurobrachia bachei | reverse complement strand
TCTCTCTCTCTCTCTCTCTCTCTCTCTCTCTCTCTCTCTCTCTCTCTCTCTCTCTCTCTCCAACTGTCATCGACAGATAAGATTCTATCGGCGCTGAAAAGTTAAACACTGTACCAGGTATCCAATGAACATCATATAAATCCTTAGTACAACCGGGGGGGGGGGATTAGTTATCCCATTGGGTAAACATAGTAAACACATTTTATCAGCTCAAAAAGTTTAACATTTATACACGACAAAATCATTTTCTCAGTTTAGCATCATGGTACGTCATACTTTACTCCAATAGTCCAGGCATGATCGTTTTAATGACGGTCATGTATTTCTCCTGCAGTGCGATAGGGTTTCGAAGGTACGTCATCCACCCACTCTTGCTTTTCATTTTCTTTGATTTCTTCATCACGTAACAGATGTCTCTGAAAACACATATGTCTCATATCATGTACTGGATTGTTTGTTATAATCTACTGAGTTATCAAATCACTCTGTTTTAAACCGTGTTTAACAAACACACATCTTGCATTTTACCCTATATATTAAATTGCCCTGACAGCGCAGTGATTAATATTAAATTGACACTCACTTGAGACAGGTCACGGCAGTACACCTTGTATCGTCATGACACATCATTTTAGCATCGGATAACGTTCCATTTCCCAGAGGCTCGCCTGTAACATGTATGCGGGTTAATAAATGAATTAGGGGAATTAAAGAGTTTTGACAAAGTTACCATGGAAACAGAGACAACTGTTAACTACTTTAGGTAAAATATAGGCACGGTAAACTATATAGGGTGTGGTTGTGTCCTGACCTGCAACTTTGTACCCATCAATAGTGGCCCATACGCACGGCTTCTCATCCTGGTCTCCATCCTGGTCACCATCATCATGATGGTCAGCTATGGTAATAGTGAACAGGATCACCACACACAAGAACAACTTAAACGACACCATAGTTAGGGAACTAGTGGGTCGTGATAATATAGAAGTCATGTCAGTACTCTCTTGTTCTCGGCCTGGAGCTATAGGAACTCTATAATAGAGGGGCTCTATATAAACTTCTTATTGTGTCGAGACAATTGTTCCTTTCAATGTTCCGTCTTGTAAGATGGGGGCAATTGCTTTGTCCTATTTCTCTATACCTCTCTATCCAATGGTCTTATGTTATAACAGGCCACATATAATGCCTGCTAGACAATGGACAGCTGAGTTATAGCTCATGTAGGCCTGGATGTGGCTCCGTGACCGACACTGAAAAGCATCAATAATTCTCGTCAGTCATTTCATAGATTTCATAGATTTCAAGACTCTGACAGGTCGACAGATCATACGTTAATTTCACTCTATCATCACTAGCGTAGTTGTTTAACCCAGTGTGGGTAAATGGTTCTGTTGTAAACAATGGGTGAAGTGTGTTTGTCTTGGTTAAAAGATCACGCACTTTCTCTCTCTCTCTCTCTCTCTCTCTCTCTCTCTCTCTCTCTCACTCCCTGTATTTTCTATATGAGGAAACCACTAAGACGCATCCGGGTTCTGACTTAATCCTTACTTCACCGCCTGTTTATCTACCAGGTGCACCATCAGCTAGATACCATTAGTAATCTCTGTGTTTTCTTGTACGAGACAGATATGACTCGGTTAGGATTTATCGCAATCCTCCTTCTAGGTATGGGTCACTATAGAGCCACTATAACTTAGCCCACAACATAGTGCCTGTTTAGGGGGATTAAGGTTCACCATTCGAGCCGCAGTAGTTGTGTAAACCGTCCTTGTCCCTCCTATCCTAAACATACTACACGCACCCTACTAAAACCCCTGATTTACTTGTCATACACTGACTGCAGTACATCGCGCAACCTCGCCCGGTGCGAAAAGGAGGGTCTTATATTGAGACAATGATTTACACCATCCCTGCATTGTTTCAGGTGTCGGTGTGATTGCTGACGATAACAAGTACAATGGAGTAGTTAACCTGGCCAGAACGGCCCTTACCTCTGTAACTGGAACCATCAACTTTAAATTCGATGTAAGTAACATCAAGATTTATGAAGGAGCAGACATGCCTGCTCCTTTATAAATATTTATCACACGCTTCGTTGATACAAAATATCCGTACATGAAGGGGGGGTGAAAAAGACTTTACTCATCAATTGTACAACCATTTGTGACAGGTAAACAAAGCCGAGGTATTTGTCGATGTTAACTTGCAGACTGGTGAAAACTGGGATGTGAAAATTCACGAGTTTGCTGCCGACTTCGGGTAGGTTATCTTAGTTTCTTAGTCCCGTTGATTAGCTAATTAGACCATTTAACTAGTTAATTAGTACCGTTAACTAACTATAACTCTGTTCAGGAAGGAGGATCCGTGTGCTATGATAGGTGCTACTTACTCCCCTGGCAGCGTGATCTCAGCCTCTATGGGAAACCTAGCTGATCTTGATAAGGGTGCTAACACTGCTGCTATAACTGGAAGTACCACTGGTAAGAGAATCTAGCATGTCACCCCCTCCCCCTAATACCCCCGACTAGCCGATCTCTATGTCTCTCCCATTCCCTCATCCCCTAACCCTCGTCCACTCCTCCCTTACCCTCGTCCCCCTACTCCATTATGTCTCTTCCACAGATGCGTACCAGGTTGTTGGACGGAGTGTGGCATTGTATCACGTTGGAACGAGCAACATGACTGCCTGTTTCCCTATTATCGCTAGCTCTGCTAGATACTTCAGGTACAGTGTGGTTCAGTCTGATTATCATTTCCCTATCTGCTAAATCTTCAGATTCTTAATAAGTTGAATTTTAGTTCAAGTAATTCATTATTTTCTTTAATTTTTGTAAATTTTTGTCATACTAACATCGCAAACTTCTAGAGGACAGTATTATGTGAGACAACTAAATATCCTGTCACTCTCAGGTCGAAGATTGGTAACATGAATGGAATGTTTGGCGAGGTCACTTTGGCCCAAGTTAAACTCTCCAACAACGACACTCGCATGTTCTTTAACTCTAAGATCCAACGAACCAGTGGAAACAACATGTACAATCTGAGGGTAAGATTATAGGAGAGAGCTGAGAGAGAGCTGAGAGAGATATATAATGGTTGGTTTGGGGATAGAAAGGAGTTGCATATTATAGACTCCTATATAGGCTAATAAGATGCTATTACCTTGTCTCAGATGGCGACGGGAGCCCTGTACAAGACTGTTGATATTTGTCCCACCTCGGTTCAAAACGAAGAAACTCTAGTACAATGGGGAACCAATGGAGATAATGGTTTGCGCCAGGTAAGTTAGACATTAAAGTTACCATAGTTACCATAGTTACCATAGTTAACATAGTTACCATAGTTACCCGGAAATAGATACCATCAAAATCAAATCATTTATCATCTTCTGTCGTCATCAATCTTTACATTACAGGATACCGGAGCTACTGGATCTGTATATTCTACCGATCCCACTGCGGTTGTAATCCGACGTAAGTTGTTATGTGACGTCACATGTCACGATCACACCCCGTTCTAGTTTACACCAATATAGTATGTATTTGAGAAGTTTCGTACGAAGAGTCCTGATTCCTTCCTTTCAGACTGGTGGAATACTGGACTTGGTGGTACCAGCAACGCAGAGAGAGTGTGCGCTAATGTGTTCAGCATCAAGAGCAAACAAGCAACTGCATACATCTACCAAGTAATGAAGAATGTTCAGTTACCGCACCATATATTAGATCTAGTTTATACAGGCTCTACCATGATTATATTCTAACATTGTAACACTATATATTCTAACATTGTAACATTATATATTCTAACATTATATTCTAATAATATTATGTTCTAACATTGTAACATTACATTACAGGACGGATTAGTGGGCTCCATTGTGTTCACTCAGGAGTCTCCCTACCACCCTGTTGTAGTAAAGGCGGGTGACACTGAAACTCTTGTATTCCTTAACAGTATTACCATCTCTAAAGCTTTCTTCAGTAAGTGTCACAATTGGGTCCAGCAGACCGCGTTTTTATTCTCCAATCGGGTCGCCAGACAGGTTTACCTTTTGTGATGTTGACTGATGAAGACATAGCGGGGCACAATATATGATTTACAATCGTAGTAACAATGGGATTAACACTGTTTTCACACATAATGATGGTGGGGTGGGACTCACACCATGTTCTCCTCCAGGTGAATACACTGTCCCTAAACACGAGACAAGTTACATGTCTCGGGAAATGACCTGCTCTCTCTTGTTCGATAAAGATTACACCACGGTTGATAGCCCCATCTTCAACGTCAACGGATACAGTGAGTTAGAACCAATCGGAACTCGCTATTTAGGTCACGTGACTGGTTATCAGCCAATCAGGGACCAGTATTTCCTGATTCAGCCGGTTCCTGTAGTGAGTGAGAACTGAGAATTGTAGAACTATGATGATCAGAGATACGACCGGTGGTTTCAGATAGTATTGCAACACACCATCCTATTGCACCAGGTACCAATGAGATAACAATGTTCGGACCCAGCAGTATTATTGGCAGGGCCATGTTCTTCCAGATAATGGGTAGGACCTACTGTGCTAATGTGAAGAAGGATGGGGACAACATCAGGAGGATCGCTGACTTCCATGGAAAACTCGGTGGAGATCTCGTTCTAGAACAGGTACAGATATCAGTGTGATTCTACACTTTTTAGCGTGTGATTTCAACTCCTGCTTCGTATCGATCCAATGTGGTTTCCAACTAACACCCCCTCCATAACACCCCTACATAACAACTAACACCCCCCTCCATAACACCACTGCATAACAACTAACACCCCCTCCATAACACCCCTACATAACAACTAACACCCCCCTCCATAACACCACTGCATAACAACTAACACCCCCTCCATAACACCCCTACATAACAACTAACACCCCCCTCCATAACACCACTGCATAACAACTAACACCCCCTCCATAACACCCCTACATAACAACTAACACCCCCCTCCATAACACCACTGCATAACAACTAACACCCCCTCCATAACACCCCTACATAACAACTAACACCCCCCTCCATAACACCACTGCATAACAACTAACACCCCCTCCATAACACCCCTACATAACAACTAACACCCCCCTCCATAACACCACTGCATAACAACTAACACCCCCTCCATAACACCCCTACATAACAACTAACACCCCCCTCCATAACACCACTGCATAACAACTAACACCCCCTCCATAACACCCCTACATAACAACTAACACCCCCCTCCATAACACCACTGCATAACAACTAACACCCCCTCCATAACACCCCTACATAACAACTAACACCCCCCTCCATAACACCACTGCATAACAACTAACACCCCCTCCATAACACCCCTACATAACAACTAACACCCCCCTCCATAACACCACTGCATAACAACTAACACCCCCTCCATAACACCCCTACATAACAACTAACACCCCCCTCCATAACACCACTGCATAACAACTAACACCCCCTCCATAACACCCCTACATAACAACTAACACCCCCCTCCATAACACCACTGCATAACAACTAACACCCCCTCCATAACACCCCTACATAACAACTAACACCCCCCTCCATAACACCACTGCATAACAACTAACACCCCCTCCATAACACCCCTACATAACAACTAACACCCCCCTCCATAACACCACTGCATAACAACTAACACCCCCTCCATAACACCCCTACATAACAACTAACACCCCCCTCCATAACACCACTGCATAACAACTAACACCCCCTCCATAACACCCCTACATAACAACTAACACCCCCCTCCATAACACCACTGCATAACAACTAACACCCCCTCCATAACACCCCTACATAACAACTAACACCCCCCTCCATAACACCACTGCATAACAACTAACACCCCCTCCATAACACCCCTACATAACAACTAACACCCCCCTCCATAACACCACTGCATAACAACTAACACCCCCTCCATAACACCCCTACATAACAACTAACACCCCCCTCCATAACACCACTGCATAACAACTAACACCCCCTCCATAACACCCCTACATAACAACTAACACCCCCCTCCATAACACCACTGCATAACAACTAACACCCCCTCCATAACACCCCTACATAACAACTAACACCCCCCTCCATAACACCACTGCATAACAACTAACACCCCCTCCATAACACCCCTACATAACAACTAACACCCCCCTCCATAACACCACTGCATAACAACTAACACCCCCTCCATAACACCCCTACATAACAACTAACACCCCCCTCCATAACACCACTGCATAACAACTAACACCCCCTCCATAACACCCCTACATAACAACTAACACCCCCCTCCATAACACCACTGCATAACAACTAACACCCCCTCCATAACACCCCTACATAACAACTAACACCCCCCTCCATAACACCACTGCATAACAACTAACACCCCCTCCATAACACCCCTACATAACAACTAACACCCCCCTCCATAACACCACTGCATAACAACTAACACCCCCTCCATAACACCCCTACATAACAACTAACACCCCCCTCCATAACACCACTGCATAACAACTAACACCCCCTCCATAACACCCCTACATAACAACTAACACCCCCCTCCATAACACCACTGCATAACAACTAACACCCCCTCCATAACACCCCTACATAACAACTAACACCCCCCTCCATAACACCACTGCATAACAACTAACACCCCCTCCATAACACCCCTACATAACAACTAACACCCCCCTCCATAACACCACTGCATAACAACTAACACCCCCTCCATAACACCCCTACATAACAACTAACACCCCCCTCCATAACACCACTGCATAACAACTAACACCCCCTCCATAACACCCCTACATAACAACTAACACCCCCCTCCATAACACCACTGCATAACAACTAACACCCCCTCCATAACACCCCTACATAACAACTAACACCCCCCTCCATAACACCACTGCATAACAACTAACACCCCCTCCATAACACCCCTACATAACAACTAACACCCCCCTCCATAACACCACTGCATAACAACTAACACCCCCTCCATAACACCCCTACATAACAACCTCTCTCTCTCTCTCTCTCTCTCTCTCTCTCTCTCTCTCTCTCTCTCTCACTGCCCTCCTACTGGTTGGTGTCATCGGTTTAGCGAAGACACGTGCGAAGAAATGGAGAGGTAGAGAGAGATCTTTGAAGTTCATAGTTCATGTTCCATCTCACTTCAAATCTAGGAATCCTTTCATTTCCACTAAGATTCATGTCTCTTTTGTCTACCTCACTATCCCACTAACCCACTCTTCCTTTACCTTCCTACCTCTTCTCCCCTTCCTACTCCTTCCTAACCCTTTGCCTTCCTACCCCTTCCTACCCCTTCCTAATTCTTCAATTCCTCCCCCGCCAGATGGACTCAGGTACTCCACGATTCCTTCCTATCTCTGAGTGGTGTCTATGAGATCTCTGATGATTTCAACATATTCGACTCCTCATCTACCAGCAAATTTGATCTTGACTGTGCTAGGATCAAGGTAAGGTGCCCCCTATAATAATGATTTCAATTCCATGTAGTAATACCAGCTGATTCTCCAAGGGATAATCATGTAGACCTCCAGGCTCTAACTATTCCCTCTCTCCCTAATTAGGAGGTCGGATCATTGGATTACGTCGCTGAGATCTCTTATTCTGATGGAGCCGGTACTACCGCTAAATCTATCTACAAAGATACAGGTATTTAGAGATATTGGTGGAACCACACAGGATATTGATAAAATTATGAATTATTTGGGCGGTGTCTGTAAGTTCTGGCCCCCGTTTGGAAATACACTGAGACAAAGAGAGAGGAGGGAGAGGCACTGTGTTGGCTACCAGCATGTCCTATATCCCATGTGGTCCACACAGCATTGTAGAGAACTGGGCATCATATTGTAGAGAAGATCATGTGCCAATGTGAAAGAAATATAGCTACTGTGTAGCAAGAGATGTGAAGAGGAGGTTGGCGTTCCCACAGCTGAGGCTAGATCTTAGGATTCAATATCTAGTTGGCTTTAACTTAGATTCAAGTTCGGGTTGGATTGATGTCTGAAACTAAAACCAATGATGTTGGACTTGTTAGACTTGCACACGTCAATTTTTCCCATGTAGATCTCTCTCTCTCTCTCTCTCTCTCTCTCTCTCTCTCCCTCTCTCTCCCACGCGTGTCAAGATACCACACGCAGCAGCATATATTTCCGGATACGAACGCCTACACTTTCACCGTCCCACGCACACAACTGTGTGTCAGAGTGTGTGTGTAAGACACAGAGGGATACAGAATATTCTGGCTAAGAAATGAGAAACGTGGAAAATATAGGTAGTGGTTGGGATAAAATTTGAGGTAGTTGGCCAACTGTAAGATTTCCAGGAATTTGTAAGAAACAGAATAGTAGAGCCTAGAGAAAAAAGGGTGGATCCTGCAGGATTCTTAGGTACAAACCCACACCCCCCCCCCCTAGATGGATCACTCACGATCAGATTCGATGATAACACTGGCAAGACTGAGATGGAGGCTAATTTTGATACCAATACAAAGGTTTCAACGCTCTCTATCCGAGATAATACTGTCCCTACTAGCCGAAGGTAACACCATCAGATCTATAACTATAATTTCTATCTATCCACATTATTACCATTTCACTTGTCCCAACCCTCAAATCTCCACTAGTGGTTACCCCTATGTGGCATGCTCCAAGGATGTTCTGGGATCTGTCCTAGACTTTGGACTTGGAGAGATCAATGGTGCCGGTGTGTACGTAACTGGAAACATCTCCACTCGATACACCGTTGCTGGACAGAGTGATATCTCGTTCACCGATGAGACTTTTGATTTCGATGTCTTTAGCGGAGCCTACTCTCCCGCTTATAGGTGAGGGATGTGATGGAGTTTAGATGGGTGAAAAATAGGGACCTTTTCAGGGAACGGTGGGATTGTAGTAACGAGGATCGTTTGTTTCTAATACTAAGCCTTGTATATTCCAGGTCAGTCCGACTTGGTTTGGAGAATGATGAAGGGACTGATGAGGACTATGTGTGTGCTAACCTTGTTCCTGACTTGTCCGGTAGCAATGGGGAGATAGAGAGTAGTCTGTATGCTGTCTTCAATGGACAACCATCTCACGGGCCTCTCAGGGGAGAAATAATCTTTGTAAGTGGCACATCTTTACGGATATATCGTGAAATATCATGATCATTTTCCAACATATGTTTGTTTATCTACAACTTGTACTCAGTACTAACCCACTACCCCCCCCTCCCCCCCCCACAGAGACAAGTTTCCTACACCAGTTCCAGTCCCTCCTGGACATACCGGTTCCCAACTAATGTCCAATATGACCTGACCAACCCTGAGGATAGACATGATGATGATGATGTTTCTTTCAATCACCGAATATACATCACCAAATACACCAGTTGCAATGATTTCCCTACCAGCAATGTTAGGATACATGATGATCTTTATAATCCTTACAGTGTACCTGTGGTAAGTTTCCATAGCAACACAGTCCCCCTAATAACATGTCTCCTTAGCAACACAGTCCCCCTAATAACATGTCTCCCTAACAACACAGCCCCCCCCCTCCCCCCCCCTAACAACCACGTCTCCCTAGCAACACCCTAACAACCATGCTCCCTTAGCAACACAGCAACCAGGCTGAGTTCCCTGCTATGGGGGTTGTTGGGGACGTGTCTAGTAAGAGCCGGTACATCACAGTGGGAAAGCGAGGACAGATGAACGTGGAAAATCTACCCCTCAACGGAACCTTCTCGTAAGTGTTATCCGTGACAGAAATTCAGGGCTGTTTTCTTTAAAAACACTAATAACAAATACGATACTATCACCCCAATCACTAAAAATGTCCCTAACACCCCATCTCTCTCCTCTCTGTAACATGTCCCTAACCTCCCCCTTTCTTACCAGGGTTGAGGGCAAGGCGATGGTTATAACTGACTCAGTGACCCACGATATCCTGGGCTGTTCAGTGATCACATCTCAACATCTCAACAGTGGTGTAACTGTCACTCTCTCCGCTACCCTTGCATCCCTCATCCTAGCCATCTTCTACCTGTAAAGGAATGGATATGACAAGTGTGACAAGACCAGGCCGGTGAAAGGAAACTCTATGGTTCCAACCCTTCATCTCAACCAAAGTAGAGATGGCCTTCAAAAAGAAGACAAGATCTATATGGTAATTTTGGACAGACAGGACAGAATGACAGAGAGAATAGGACGATTTGATATATGTAATTTTGTAATCTTTTTTGCTTGAGTTTTATACTGAAATGACGACGAAATGATTTTACAAACTTTTCCCACGCCATCGCCAGCCCACTCAAAGTCAGACAGACGTCAGACCCATACTTATTATGACAACAAGATCCATGACGGGGGAAATGACTGAAGAGAGGGAATCAAATGAGTATAGAGAGAAAGAGAGGATTATAGAGAGAACGATAGATAACTATAGGAGAGAGTGATAATGATAGAGAAAGCTTGTGAACACGCCCCAGTGTGTATAAAAGGCTGGCGGCACATTTGAGATGGGGTACAGTTTCTGATGAGGTGACGCTCTTCCATTTCAATCCCCTCTCTATCTTGTTCAACATCCCCTCTATCTTTTCTACAACTCTATCTTTTCTCCATCTATCTTTTCTCCATCTATCTCTTTCTATCTCTATATCTTTATTTTGTTATTTTGTTTGTCTTCTGTTATCCCTATATTCTCCCCTAAAAGTAAACTACACAAACCTACATTAGCTGGGGGGGGTACGTCACCTTTAATTTCGCCACTGCCCACAAAATACATAAATTTTGAATTTGCCCACATCGGCAAAAGTAGGGAAAAGTAGGGAAATGTGGGCAAAAGTGGGCAAAATAAAAGGTGACGTTCCTCCCATTAGCTGTAGCGGCCCTCTTTTAGTGGACTTGAAACAAGAGTTTTCGAATCTCGCTATTTCTTCAGTCTCCGTTTTCACATCTTTTTATGTTTCCTTTCGCTTCTCGTGACAGGTTATTCTTTGAAACATGGCCTCTAAAGGCGCCACAAAGTGACATGTGCCACTACCACTCACATGTTTATCTTTCATATTTCACCCTCTTTTCCGGGTTTCTGTTAGAAGTAAGAACATGTACTTTAGCCCCCCCCCTTCTCTTCTGCCGTCAGGGTGTCATAGAGCTGTGAATAGGCCCTACTATAGAGGATCGGGAAGTTGCGCTTCCATAGAACATGGAATGACTTTCTCTCTCTCACCCTCTTTTGCGCCATTCATACCCCGCGTTTCCCGGTACCCGTGTTATTTTTTCTACAACCTCGTGTTATGCTATTGCACCCTCTCTCACCCTCTCACACCCTCCTTCTCATTGAGAGTCTTAGTTCTGTGGGCTCCACGTTGTGTTTATTTTACGAGCGTGTCATATTTTTCTTACGTGCCCTTTCCCGTTTTATTATAGTAGTGGCAATAAATCTATTAATCTTGAACTGAAGTCTGGAAGAGAGAGTGGGAGTGTGAAGATTGAGTTTGGATATGCAGACAGGATTTGCGTGGGTTCAACAAGCTATGCGTTGCTTACTATTTACATGATTTAGGTTAGCAGGAGCCTTGAGGAAGATAGAGAGACAGAGAGACTACGCGTCATAACGTGTTAGGTCCTGTGATTCATTATTGATTGTTGATTGTTAGATGAGAGATTGATAACAATATCGAGTTTGCTATGACTTGAGACATAGTTAGACACGTTGTTAAATATAATATGCGTGAAGGTAACATTTAAGTTAACGCTTGACGTCTCTCGCACTTTTCCCATCCTCCTCTCTTCAGATGCTCACTCCTGCGACCTTGGCAGAAATATCTCTCTTTCTCTCTCTCTCTCTCTCTCTCTCTCTCTCTCTCTCTCTC
>AVPN01000471.1:10617-42341 GCA_000695325.1 Pleurobrachia bachei | reverse complement strand
CTCTCTCTCTCTCTCTCTCTCTCTCTCTCTCTCTATCTCCCTCTCTCTCTCTAGATTTGGGATCCACAACCCTGACCGTCTTCACACGGAGGCCCTCGTTCGCTTCCAAGACCGCCAAATCAGAGTTCGAGACCTGACTAATGGTACTGCAACAACAGCGACTTTTGACATAACTGATTTCTTGTGGAGTCAGGATGGTGAAACAGAGGAAGAAACAGAAGAAAGAGAAGAAGAAACTTCTTGGGATGAAGAAGAAGGGGATGAAGAAGAAGATGAAGATAAGGAAGAGCATCATTGGGCAGAGGAAGATAATGAAGAAGACAGTTTATCTGCTGAGATTGGTGTTTTAAAGAAGAGGAATAAGGTGGAGGAGTTGACTTTGGCCGAGGTTTATAACCATGATCTTGAACAACCCCTTCTGTTGATGCTTTCATCACGGTAAGTAGCATGAAATACTGGTCCCTGATTGGCTGATAACCAGTCACGTGACCTAAATAATAAGTTCTGATTGGTTGTTTACTTGTGTGCTATAGCATGGTAGCTCTGTTCGATCACAGAGTTCTCTGCTGGAGCACTCAAATCTTGAACTCTCATCCTTGGCCCTATCGGCGCGATGTGTGACAGTTCATAGATAGTATGAACCCGGGCGCTTGCCAGCGGTTCTTTTCTTGAAAAACATTAAATATCTTATGTTCAGATGGTGTGGATATTGCAAACTTATTGCTCCAAAGTTGGAAGCCCTGGCAATGTCAACACAGGGTGAGATCCGTGTTGGAACTCTCGATACAGACATCTTCCGGTAAGTGTTTCTTGTAACCACTGTGTTTTGTTATGTTCTAACCCTCCCTCCCGGCGCCTGAAACACAGTCTAACCAGGCAAACTGTGATATAGTCGGGCCCAGATATATCCTTACGAAATACTGGTAGTTCCCTTGGTGACATAGACACCTGGTGCCGGGTGCGACCCCAGGTGTATATGTCACCGTCCGTTTTATCGGGGTTTAACTGTTCTGTTGCAGGTTGGAGGGAACTCCGTTCGAGACGAAAGTTATCCCTTCTATCTACCTCATTACTGATCAACTGGGACCACTACAAATACCTCTCCCTGAGAATAGGGTGATTGGGGTAAAGGAACTACTAGATATAATCCAAGGTGAGCGAGAGAGTCTAACAAATATTTATCAGTTTTTAGCTTCTACGTAGATGATGATAAATCCAATCCAAATCCATTCCAAAGATTTTATTCGCCCTTCTTTTCAGATTTACTGGAAACCCCCCTGACTGCTCCGTTACCCAGAAGCCCCCAGCCACCGGTTAGTCCGTGTCACAGGTGGTTCCCCGAGCCAGCTCCTGAACCTCCCGTAGTGGAACTAGCGGCTAATGTTGGCCACTTTCAGAGTAACCCCCTGGATAGAGAAATAATGGCGGCTGAGTTGTGGGACAAAGAAGAGGTAAATTAGATGTCAGGCCAATGCTTTGACAGTAAATGAATTGTTTCAGTTGAGTCTAAAATATTTCAGATCAAATGACTTCTAATATGATATCCACTACCTATTTTAATTACTTTTATTCCAGGAAGAAGAATCAGAATCAGAAGATAATACTACAGAACCACCACATAAAACCTCCTCCCCAGCTCCTCCATCCCCACCCCGCCTCGTCTACCCCTCCTCCCTCTCCCTCAACACTATGGGATCATGTGACGGTCCTCTCCGGTTTTTTCTCCGTTTCTCCCGCGAACTACCTCCCCATGATTCCTCTATTTCATCCATAGTTCTCCTCCGAGACCTATATGATGGGCAGTGTCTCCAAGAGGAGGGTGTTAGACTTTGGAGTGTTCTCCGAAAACAATGCTCCAATTTTGATTCATATTGGTCAGACGCTCGGAGACAATCACCTTCGGCGTGTTTTTATATCAGTATGGGGCTTGAGTTGATGAACTTTTATAATGTTTACTATCAGGATTTACATAAATTCATGATATTACAGATAGTTAAAGGGAAGTTATTTAGCGTGGGGGAAGTTGATGTAAATGATTTGAATGTCCTAATGAATTGCTATAATGGGGCTAATGAGTTGTCGTGGTACCTAAAAGGGCAATGCTCTGATTCTTGTGGAGTGGTATGTAGAGTGGTGTAACTAAATGGAAAAATAGAGACTATTGTATAGAGAGACTCTGATAGACTAATATTTTTAAGTCTGTGTGGGAGTTTGCATTATTAATTCTTGCTTATTGATCTAAATGATAAATCTATAATCATCATAATTAACAAATCGTATTTAAATTACAGTCATTGAATAATAAAATACTCATCTTACATTACCCCTCATGCTCTATGCGACAGACATGACATGATCTTTTGTAGATACTATCACAATAACATCCTCCGCTTTAGCTTTAAAAGACTGCTTAAATTTCATAACCAAGTCACATCTGCATATATGTGTACATTCAATCTTTAATCATCATCTTAACGAGAGTTTCTTTGGTCTTTATTTTGAATTTGTATTCCCGTTAATTCACATGAACATCTTAATGAAAATTAAAATATAAATTCTTCACGATATTCTTTTTCTTTTGTACATGATTGAAGATTAAAGTATAAAGCCCTTGTCAGCGCTTTAGTAACACGCGCAAAACGTAAACCGCGCAATATATTGAAATATCGTGCGCGTGGCACAACTCAGATATCGAAAATGAATTTCGCGAACGAACGTGAACGTTCGTCTCAATTTTTTTTCGCCTTTACTTTTCTACGAAAGTTGAAAATCGTTGCCCTGTCCCGCCTCCCGGTCTGTACAGCATATGCCAATTACGAAAGCGTTTAACTTTAGGTGATGCAGGGGCTTGAGTCGTTCCAGGGGTGGTACCAGGGACACCCGACACAGGCTGTTTCTAGAAGACTTTGAAATCTTTCTATCATCATTCTCTTCGAAGTCTGTCTGTGTCACACAGCCCCGGCGGGGTGAAGTGGGCAGAACCAGATCTGCCCACTCAATTAGCGCCAAGGGGCCGCAAAGTCAAGCTACAATGGGGTCAAGGGAACGAAACATACTAGTAATATTTGGGTTTTGAAGGGCGATTCTGGCAATTTTAGACAATTTTAGACTCCGGTTTCTCCCGAGAACGTCAGGCATCAACGCCCTCTCCGCTCTCCGCTAAATCCCAAATCTGGTTTATTGTAGTATGAGCCGAGAGCTCTCTTCTCCCTAACTAGCTATTGCTTTATAATATGAGACTCCAAAGTCCAAGAGCTCGAGCACACGGTACGCCTCACCACTACTACTCTGTAGATAAATCCTGCAGGCTGCAGAAAACAGTGATGACACTCAAAGGTGGTACTCAGAAATAGAACGGGTTTTTGCTAAAGCCTAACGATGAGGTGATCTATACAATAAATTATAGATATAAAACTTCTTCGTGTTATTAATGATTTTTTGATTCTCTAAGCATTGGTAGAATAAATATTTCACGCTCAATGTTTGAAAAAAACGTCTAAATGAAATATTTATCTTTGGGTCAAATCACACAAATCAGTTTCTTTCTCTCATGCCATCTCTGCAAACTCATCAAAACACTCAAATCCATCAAGAAGCTCCAACAGACAATGCAACTTGATCTTCATCTTATGGGAGAGCTTCGCATCATTCGGATATTTCTCTCTCAACTTTTCCAGCAGAGCATCTGAATTAAACTTGTTACTTTTCACGTAGCCAATAATGCGATCCAGTTGGCCCATTTCTTCTCGGTCAGCCGAACTTGTTGAAGTTGTAGAACTGACTTCGTCTGAGTCTTCACTGACGTTAGATCTGACCGCCACCAGTCTCTGCTTTTGGGCCGTCTTCACTGCCACCTCTTGAGGTGAATCCTCCTAGTAGTAGTACTTTAAAGTTAGGGTTAGTTTTATCGGCAGAGACGAACGTTAACAAAGTATTTTGTTAAATCGAGTTTCACGAAGTTTAACTAACCTTCGTTTCCATTTGCTCAATTTGGAATTTCACATGATTTTTCGCCGGTTGTGGTTTCGGTTTTACGGTCGATTTCGTGACCTTGACTTTGTTGTAGGGTGTCTTTTTATCGTATTTCGTCCGATCAAAGAAAAGCTCTCCGTTACCTGGTACAAAGTACACTTGCTATAAAACAGACAATCTGAGCTAAATATATCGTCAGACAGTTTCTACTAATTTATTAATCTGTGTTTCCCGTGTGTTAAACTTAATATTTAATATTTATTTTTATACTAAATCTATTTACTACTTTTCTACTTTTCTAAGCACTCTCTGTATGCTTTTTTATTTATTTCTTTTTGGTCTAAGCAATATTGCTCGTTGTAGAAAGCTTATCGTTAGGTCATTTGTCCGTTGTGTGTTTTAGTCCTATATTACTCAATAGTCCATTTCTTCGTTCCTCTCCGTTTTGTCGCCTAGCATACCTATCTTCCTCGTATCTATTTATATCGTATCCTAACCTCAGATCTTACTTTTTTGTATTATCACTTATATGTTGTTTCTTTAGTTAGTTAGCCCGCTTTAGGTAACTGCTGGAGCCTATATTTAGCCTTTCAGCCTAGTAGCATATCATATTTTTATATGTATGTAAGTGTAAGAGCGGGTAGGGTCGTATTTATTTTTAATCTATATTGACTCTGTTATAAATATTGTCGTTGATATTGATATTGATATTGATACTGTGTCACACAGCCCCGGCGGGGTGAAGTGGGCAGAACCAGATCTGCCCACTCAATAAGCGCCAAGGGGCCGCAAAGTCAAGCTACAATGGGGTCAAGGGAACGAAACATACTAGAAATATTTGGGTTTTGAAGGGCGATTCTGGCAATTTTAGACAACTCCGGTTTCCCCCGAGAACGTCAGGCGACAACGCCCTCTCCGCTCTCCGCTAAATCCCAAATCTGGTTTATTGTAGTATGAGCCGAGAGCTCTCTTCTCCCTAACTAGCTATTGCTTTATAATATGAGACTCCAAAGTCCAAGAGCTCGAGCACACGGTACGCCTCACCACTACTACTCTGTAGATAAATCCTGCAGGCTGCAGAAAACAGTGATGACACTCAAACGTGGTACTCAGAAATAGAACGGGTTTTTGCTAAAGCCTAACGATGAGGTGATCTATACAATAAATTATAGATATAAAACTTCTTCGTGTTATTAATGATTTTTTGATTCTCTAAGCATTGGAATAAATATTTCACGCTCAATGTTTGAAAAAACGTCTAAATGAAATATTTATCTTGGGGTCAAATCACACAAATCAGTTTCTTTCTCTCATGCCATCTCTGCAAACTCATCAAAACATTCAAATCCATCAAGAAGCTCCAACAGACAATGCAACTTGATCTTCATCTTATGGGAGAGCTTCGCATCATTCGGATATTTCTCTCTCAACTTTTCCAGCAGAGCATCTGAATTAAACTTGTTACTTTTCACGTAGCCAATAATGCGATCCAGTTGGCCCATTTCTTCTCGGTCAGCCGAACTTGTTGAAGTTGTAGAACTGACTTCATCTGAGTCTTCACTGACGTTAGATCTGACCGCCACCAGTCTCTGCTTTTGGGCCGTCTTCACTGCCACCTCTTGAGGTGAATCCTCCTAGTAGTAGTACTTTAAAGTTAGGGTTAGTTTTATCGGCAGAGACGAACGTTAACAAAGTATTTTGTTAAATCGAGTTTCACGAAGTTTAACTAACCTTCGTTTCCATTTGCTCAATTTGGAATTTCACATGATTTTTCGCCGGTTGTGGTTTCGGTTTTACGGTCGATTTCGTGACCTTGACTTTGTTGTAGGGTGTCTTTTTATCGTATTTCGTCCGATCAAAGAAAAGCTCTCCGTTACCTGGTTTATTTGAAATTGTTATTAATGGTTGATAAATGATAATCCTACCAATAAAATGACTCAACTTTCGAGGGTGGAACAGATCAACGGTTTTGTAACTTGTACCTTGAAGGGAGCTGTTCGAGCTATTAGCGTTGCTGTCAGCGTTTCCTTGTTTTCCAAAACGTAGCTCATCAAAGGCTCGTTTTAGCTGAAAAGAACATTCTGTCATCATATCAAGATCTTCAAATTTGAGGGAAACAAAAAGTAAAGACTAACCGCTTCTTGGTCAAGATTGTGAATATTTTTCTTCAAACGTAGAATATCATAGATTGCCTTTGCCACAAGTTCCATATATTGATTCGCATTTGTAGCCTGAACGTACGCACAGTTCTCTATCTCAGCTGCAGAGGGGAATCCATACCTCTCTAAACCGTGCAGGACCTGAGGCAGGTTGTTTCATGCAATTGGTAACACGGTGAACATAGTGAAGTTAGATTTATTAAACTTGTTTCAAATTGGTATTCTTTAAAATTCCAAATTGGCATGATTTCAAATCCTAAACTGGCATGCTTTCAGCTTGTGAAGCTAAAGTTTACCGTCGCTACCATTCACATGTGACGTCACACAGTTTTAACTCCTACCAAGTACCACACCCTAGGTCTACTTCCGAAAATGGTAGTTTATGTTACCCAGAAATCAAGACATTACGATCCAGTTACAAAATTGGCGCCTGACATCAGTTTCCAATGGACAGCTGGGACACTCCTGGTAAACCATACTGTACATGAAAATTTCAATCACGTGATTGATATGAATTGCACTGAAAGTAGCGAGTCAGCACTCCAAAAGGTCCTGACATCAGTGCAGTTTCCACTGGGCACTGGAAACTGATATCAGGTTCCAATATTGTAACTGTTCCCTTACATAGTATCTTGGTAAGCCATTCGCCCATATATGGATGTAACACTCTTACCTCCGAGAGTTGTGCCTGGGAAAGCTGGCAGAGACGCTGCGTACACCAAGGTTTTCTTGAGTCCAGAAAGGACATGTATCGGGGGAAAAGTAATTCTAAAAGTGGCGATATTTGTTAGTTCACGAACGAAATTAGAACTTAAAAAACGTTGGTAGAATCCGAAATCTAAACTTTACCACCGACATTTGTTAGTAAGGAACACAGCTGATAGAAATGTGAGCAAGCAACTAACCGAGAGAATTACAATGAAATGATACTCAACGAAAATACACCGGTGAGCTCGTTCTTAGTGCAATCGTATCAACAGATAATACTATAACATAGAGGTAAAAAAGAGAGAACATCTAAGCGGTAAGGAGAGAGAAAATGAGAAAGAGATAACATACACATCCATCCACCGGCCTAAAGTCTGTTTTTAAAAAGTTAAAAGAGCTGAAGCGCTTCTGCTTGTTTAAATATTTATTTTAAAAGAACGGTCAAGGGGGTGCATCCCTTTGACAAAGACACCTTTCACATTCCTTTCGATTCTATAATTTTGTGAAGACAAGAACAGACCCGTCAAATTCCTGAGTTGGTAACAGTTTCACGCAATAAGGTGCTGTGAAAACAGTGCGAAGAAAAGTGAAGAAGGACACGTATTGTCAAGCATGATTTGTATGTTGAATCGATTGATAAGCACAATATATATAATCTCTCTTCCAATCCCTCTTTCTTTTGATCTATCTCTTAAAATCTTGTGAACTTGTGGTATAAATAATCCGTGAAGAATATCGGCCAGACAAGCAACACTTTTAATTTACGGAGTAAAACATGAACATTATATCAGGTGTGATATCAAATCTTAGAACAGAAGAAAATCAAGTACAACTAGTAGACCAACTCAGACTTCTCAAAGAACAAAGGCCGCTACTTTAAGAACAAAGGTTCGCTCTAAATGTGTTCTTGAGCTACAAAGTTACAATTCAGAAGTTTAAAAAACTAGTTTAGTCGTCCTCTCTAGCCGGGGCTATTTTCACGTGGCCTGGATCGCGGTTTTAACGATCATTAAATACCTATTGATGATGGTGTTTAACTATCTCTCTATCCTTCGATTCACGATCTTTTTCTCGATCCTTCGAACGGCCGGGAAAATACTCTCAAACAAATGCCTTTTCAACAATTTTTCGATACGGTCATCTTATGCTGTTTATTTTAATATTTCGATCCATGTCGTGTGCATGGAAAGTACATCTTCGTTACCGCACAATTTTATCATTCATCCATTTACCAAGTGACATGCATAAAGTCACTTTCTCTCTATTTCTAATAACTCTTTTTTTTATTCGCCCATATATGGATGTAACACTCTTACCTCCGAGAGTTGTGCCTGGGAAAGCTGGCAGAGACGCTGCGTACACCAAGGTTTTCTTGAGTCCAGAAAGGACATGTATCGGGGGAAAAGTAATTCTAACAGCGGCGATATTTGTTCGTTCACGAACGAAATTAGAACTTAAAAAACGTTGGTAGAATCCGAAATCTAAACTTTACCACCGACATTTGTTAGTAAGGAACACAGCTGATAGAAATGTGAGCAAGCAACTAACTGAGAGAATTACAATGAAATGATACTCAAAGAAAATACACCGGTGAGCTCGTTCTTAGTGCAATCGTATCAACAGATAATACTATAACATAGAGGTAAAAAAGAGAGAACATCTAAGCGGTAAGGAGAGAGAAAATGAGAAAGAGATAACATACACATCCATCCACCGGCCTAAAGTCTGTTTTTAAAAAGTTAAAAGAGCTGAAGCGCTTCTGCTTGTTTAAATATTTATTTTAAAAGAAAGGTCAAGGGGGTGCGTCCCTTTGATAAAGACACCTTTCACATTCTTTTCGGTTCTGTAATCTTTTGAAGACAAGAACAGACCCGTCAAATTCCTGAGTTGGTAACAGTTTCACGCAATAAGGTGCTGTGAAAACAGTGCGAAGAAAAGTGAAGAAGGACACGTATTGTCAAGCATGATTTGTATGTTGAATCGATTGATAAGCACAATATATATTTAACTCTCTCTTCCAATCCCTCTTTCTTTTGATCTATCTCTTAAAATCTTGTGAACTTGTGGTATAAATAATCCGTGAAGAATATCGGCCAGACAAGCAACACTTTTAATTTACGGAGTAAAACATGAACATTATATCAGGTGTGATATCAAATCTTAGAACAGAAGAAAATCAAGTACAACTAGTAGACCAACTCAGACTTCTCAAAGAACAAAGGCCGCTACTTTAAGAACAAAGGTTCGCTCTAAATGTGTTCTTGAGCTACAAAGTTACAATTCAGAAGTTTAAAAAACTAGTTTAGTCGTCCTCTCTAGCCGGGGCTATTTTCACGTGGCCTGGATCGCGGTTTTAACGATCATTAAATACCTATTGATGATGGTGTTTAACTATCTCTCTATCCTTCGATTCACGATCTTTTTCTCGATCCTTCGAACGGCCGGGAAAATACTCTCAAACAAATGCCTTTTCAACAATTTTTCGATACGGTCATCTTATGCTGTTTATTTTAATATTTCGATCCATGTCGTGTGCATGGAAAGTACATCTTCGTTACCGCACAATTTTATCATTCATCCATTTACCAAGTGACATGCATAAAGTCACTTTCTCTCTATTTCTAATAACTCTTTTTTTTCTTACTCACCACAAAACTCCACAACACAGTACATAACTTTTCAACTTGTTGAGCAAGGCTAAACTTTAAAAGCTCCTCTCTATAGCATGGATCGACTCCTCAGACTCGGAACTGGATTTGGTGGGGGTGGCGGCTCAGGAGGCACGGATTCCGCGATGGTCGATACTGCCGAACAGACCTATATCTCATCTCTCGCCCTGTTAAAGATGTTGAAGCACGGTCGAGCTGGTGTGCCCATGGAGGTTATGGGTCTTATGCTGGGTAATTAACTTGTTCACGTGATTATTTTTTGCTTCTATTTCTTACGGGGGTCTATCGGGGGAATAATGTATGAGTAGTGGTGAGGAGTCCGGGTGTACTCAAATGTAGTAACTTTCCCTCTTAAATGTAGCCAAAAGAAACAAGTTCTCACGCTCTCTCACTAGTGATTGAGCACTCTCCAGGATCGAGATAAAATCTCTTCTTTCCCCAACTTTCCATCTAGTGAGTAACTTTCCTATCATACACACACAGGAGAGTTTGTGGACGAATACACGGTGAGGGTTGATGACGTGTTCGCTATGCCTCAATCCGGTACTGGAGTGTCTGTCGAGGCCGTGGACCCCGTATTCCAGGCTAAAATGTTGGACATGCTCAAGCAAACAGGTATCATTTCAGAGCGGATTCTAGGAAAATTACCACTTATTTTGTGTTGTAAACCTCCCATGTGACTGGCGAGGAGGTCTAGAATCTAGAGTATAGATTCTTCATTCTAGACCTCCTTGCCGATTCTAGAATCTAGACTCTAGATAGAACCAGAATCCAGAGATAGGTCCTAACTCCTATAGATGGGTTTACCGGATGGCGGGAAATATAATCACTAAAACTCACTCCTTTACAGGTCGTCCTGAGATGGTTGTCGGGTGGTACCATTCCCATCCTGGGTTCGGTTGTTGGCTCTCCGGAGTTGACATTAACACCCAGCAGAGCTTTGAGGCACTGACCTCAAGGGCTGTTGCCGTGGTTGTCGATCCAATTCAGAGTGTGAAAGGAAAAGTTGTTATTGATGCGTTCAGGTTGATCAACCCGAACCTGTTGGTTCTGGGGCAGGAGCCAAGACAGACTACATCTAATCTTGGTCATCTTCAGAAACCTTCTATTCAGGTATATAATAGCGCTTCCAGTCGGGCCTCTATAGGTTCAAAAATCAACGTACGGTATGGTTATGAAGGGGCTCTATATACTTATTACTTGCGGTGTGTTGATAGTGAACTAGACGGGTTTAGCAAAACTAAAATAAAGCCAAAGTTGACATTGCCAATAAAGTCATATTATCTGCCTTTCAAAATTATCTCAATTTGCATTAATCAAGTCCATACATGTTGCGCCTTCTTCTTCATTGCATGCCAAACATTCACCAGAGTATCCCAAATGGTATATCTAGCCGAAACTGTGAGCCGAATACTGTATCAATACTCACTCTCATTCCAGAACTGTTTCCGTCACTGCACCACCCTCATTGGTTCCTACCACACCACTCTCATTGGTATTATTTACTTTTCTTTCACAGCATCAGGAAATACTGGTGCCTGATTGGCTGATACCAGTTCTGATTGGTCAGTTAGTTGTTTCGGTCGGTTCCTGCACATCACCCTCATTGGTATTATTTACTTGTCTTTTAACAGATGCCAGCATCTTTCGTACCTCCGACTGAATCTCCCTATCCACAACCAGAAGAGCAACTGCAGTGTAACTAGCCTGGAAACACTGGAATAGGCAATACTGTGTTACAGTAAAATATGGGTTTGAGGCCCAGAATGAGGATAAAAATAAATCGGCTATTTCAAGAATGACTTGCACTATCTGCCCTCCGACTAGAATTATCACCATCTTAACACCATTCCTCCGCTGCTCTCTCGTCTCCACGGGTGTATCATCGGCCTCCCGCAACATCTTAATCGTCCGCCATGAGTGACCCAGAGACGAGACAAGGAGAGCAAGCATCAATAAAGAAGGAACGCACGAAAGAATAAAGGATGTGTACCAAGAAAGGCCGGGTTCTTCTGGCATTGGGTAGACGATCACCTGATGAAACTTTGATGTTTTAAGACCACTATCAGTGGCTTTAATATTAGTAGCGGCTAATGTGGCCAGGCATAGGACAACAGTTATAATAACTTTCCTCAGGATCTCTTTGTAAGGGACAGCATCAAACGGGTCCGAAATAGCTCGGTACCGGGAGAACGCCATAAAATACAACAGGGCAGTAGAGTAGAGATTCCCCGAGTAGTAGACAAAGGTGTAGACGTTATTGAATGCGGTTGCATTATACAACTCGAAGTCCTGATTTGGGGTGTCTTTGACAATTAAATAGGTCCAGCTGGTAGAAATGAACACACCGAGGACAAGGTACACCCCACAAAGACAGGTTGTCAATAGAGCCGGAATCGAGTTGGATATCCGGGCAATCCGGGACTTGATTACAATTGGGTTGAGTAGAATACCGGGAAGGGACAGAAGGACGACCAGAGTAAGGAAGAGAGGGTCCACATAGGATGGGAATGCCCATTTTATTCCGTCTGTGGAGTGTCTGGTGGTGAAGGTATCAACAAAAACAGCCATGGTGTCTACTGCCAAGAATCAACAGAGTGATAAAAATTTGGAGAATTACCAAGGCAGAGTTGTAAAGTCTTAAATACTGAGAGCTATTCTCTACTACCTACAACAATCTTGTTCAATTCTGAATCGCTCTTCTCTCACTTGAAATACGACACGCTTTAGGTTAGAGACTTCTTTCAGAGCAGTCGTATAGCATAACAATTCAATCACATAGCGCACGTGTTCAGCAAGGCTGAAAAAGAAAAAGAGGGGGGAGAGAGAGAAAGAGAGGGATTGGGGGGGGGGGAAGAAAACAGATGAAGATTGACAATAATTATAGCGCAGCTGTTGCTCGGGAGCCACAGATGCTTTGAGGGAGTTTTTGGATCACAAAATCTATCTTATTAGTATGCTAATTACCTCACATTTCAGGCACTGATTCACGGTCTCAACCGTCATTACTACAGTATTGCCATTAACTGTCGGAAGAATGACTTAGAGCAAAAGATGTTGCTGAACCTCCACAAAAAGTCGTGGAAGGATGGTTTGAAATTGGAGGATTTCAAGACTCACGAGTCCAGTAATGAGAAAACGATGAAAGATATCTTGGATCTGGCTAAAAGTTACAGCAAATCCATCGAGGTAAGTAACGTAGTAGACAATTGTATGAGTACTGGAAAAGGCTTTGGATTCCATAAGGGACTTGTCTTACAACAAACTGCCCCGAACCAGGCGCGATGTTACTGTCATGAAGTGAGTGGCGGGAGTACTAAAAATTCAATTGTAACCCATAAATATAATTCGAGTTTTCGATGAAATTTCCCCAAATCATCACCCTCACCAGTTATCTATATTACCATTTCCTCCAGGAAGAGGACACAATGACAACTGAACAGTTGGCCATCAAGCATTAAGAAAGATCCTAAACGGCATCTTGAGGAACATGTCGACGCTCTAATGACCAACAACATTACTCAGTGCCTTGGGTCCATGTTGTCTACTGTTACCTTCTAAAAGACTGTAGAGACTGTGTTATAAAAAGAGGGTGTAGAAGTGTATTGATATTAAAATACGAATACATAATATATGCATGTAGATCATTCAGATATGAAATTTCACCTGTTTAAGGTGGTGTTCTATAATAGGTTAGAGCAATGTACATGTAATGCAGAGGTTGTCGGTTCGAGCCCGGCCCTCGCCAGATATTTTTCTAATTTTCCTCCCTATTTAATCCTGAACAGATCTCATTCATTGATATTTAACCAAACCATTCTTCCAACACCGTGATCTGCCCGCTGTATGTTTCCCCTTTACTGTTGTACAGTAGGGCGTGTATGTGTGAGAGAGAAAGTGAGATTAGCAGCCAGAGAAGATATTAAAAATCTTGTTCCGATATGTGATGCTGCAGTAGCTAAGGGCATGTTCAGGATATAGTGAGAGGAAATGTAGATAAATTGTAGGCGAGGTAGCTCAATAGGTTAGAGCAATGTACATGTAATGCAGAGGTTGTCGGTTCGAGCCCGGCCCTCGCCAGATATTTTTCTAATTTTCCTCCCTATTTAATCCTGAACAGATCTCATTCATTGATATTTAACCAAACCATTCTTCCAACACCGTGATCTGCCCGCTGTATGTTTCCCCTTTACTGTTGTACAGTAGGGCGTGTATGTGTGAGAGAGAAAGTGAGATTAGCAGCCAGAGAAGATATTAAAAATCTTGTTCCGATATGTGATGCTGCAGTAGCTAAGGGCATGTTCAGGATATAGTGAGAGGAAATGTAGATAAATTGTAGGCGAGGTAGCTCAATAGGTTAGAGCAATGTACATGTAATGCAGAGGTTGTCGGTTCGAGCCCGGCCCTCGCCAGATATTTTTCTAATTTTCCTCCCTATTTAATCCTGAACAGATCTCATTCATTGATATTTAACCAAACCATTCTTCCAACACCGTGATCTGCCCGCTGTATGTTTCCCCTTTACTGTTGTACAGTAGGGCGTGTATGTGTGAGAGAGAAAGTGAGATTAGCAGCCAGAGAAGATATTAAAAATCTTGTTCCGATATGTGATGCTGCAGTAGCTAAGGGCATGTTCAGGATATAGTGAGAGGAAATGTAGATAAATTGTAGGCGAGGTAGCTCAATAGGTTAGAGCAATGTACATGTAATGCAGAGGTTGTCGGTTCGAGCCCGGCCCTCGCCAGATATTTTTCTAATTTTCCTCCCTATTTAATCCTGAACAGATCTCATTCATTGATATTTAACCAAACCATTCTTCCAACACCGTGATCTGCCCGCTGTATGTTTCCCCTTTACTGTTGTACAGTAGGGCGTGTATGTGTGAGAGAGAAAGTGAGATTAGCAGCCAGAGAAGATATTAAAAATCTTGTTCCGATATGTGATGCTGCAGTAGCTAAGGGCATGTTCAGGATATAGTGAGAGGAAATGTAGATAAATTGTAGGCGAGGTAGCTCAATAGGTTAGAGCAATGTACATGTAATGCAGAGGTTGTCGGTTCGAGCCCGGCCCTCGCCAGATATTTTTCTAATTTTCCTCCCTATTTAATCCTGAACAGATCTCATTCATTGATATTTAACCAAACCATTCTTCCAACACCGTGATCTGCCCGCTGTATGTTTCCCCTTTACTGTTGTACAGTAGGGCGTGTATGTGTGAGAGAGAAAGTGAGATTAGCAGCCAGAGAAGATATTAAAAATCTTGTTCCGATATGTGATGCTGCAGTAGCTAAGGGCATGTTCAGGATATAGTGAGAGGAAATGTAGATAAATTGTAGGCGAGGTAGCTCAATAGGTTAGAGCAATGTACATGTAATGCAGAGGTTGTCGGTTCGAGCCCGGCCCTCGCCAGATATTTTTCTAATTTTCCTCCCTATTTAATCCTGAACAGATCTCATTCATTGATATTTAACCAAACCATTCTTCCAACACCGTGATCTGCCCGCTGTATGTTTCCCCTTTACTGTTGTACAGTAGGGCGTGTATGTGTGAGAGAGAAAGTGAGATTAGCAGCCAGAGAAGATATTAAAAATCTTGTTCCGATATGTGATGCTGCAGTAGCTAAGGGCATGTTCAGGATATAGTGAGAGGAAATGTAGATAAATTGTAGGCGAGGTAGCTCAATAGGTTAGAGCAATGTACATGTAATGCAGAGGTTGTCGGTTCGAGCCCGGCCCTCGCCAGATATTTTTCTAATTTTCCTCCCTATCTAATCCTGAACAGATCTCATTCATTGATATTTAACCAAACCATTCTTCCAACACCGTGATCTGCCCGCTGTATGTTTCCCCTTTACTGTTGTACAGTAGGGCGTGTATGTGTGAGAGAGAAAGTGAGATTAGCAGCCAGAGAAGATATTAAAAATCTTGTTCCATTATCAATTAGAGCCGATAATTCTAGTTTTTGATTAAATCTTCCCAAATCCCCACCACTCAACAGTTATCTATATTACCATGTTTGTTCCAGGAAGAGGACACGATGACAACTGAACAGTTGGCCATCAAGCACGTGGGCAAGAAAGATCCTAAACGGCATCTTGAGGAACATGTCGACGCTCTAATGACTAACAACATTACACAGTGCCTTGGGTCCATGTTGTCTACCGTTACCTTCTAATAGACTGTAGAGACTGTGTTATAAAAAGAGGGTGTAGAAGTGTATTGATATTAAAATACGAATACATATATGATACATCTAGTAAGTCTATACTTTAAAGTGGACAAATTCCACCACAAGATAATTTGTTAATTGTTTGGAAAAAAAAGCTAATCGTTTAACTAAGTCGCATAACCAAGTAGTTCCTTGGTTCTCAAGTACTTGAGAACCACGAAACTTGAGTCTCAAAGTAGAACATTGTACACGTGCAGCAGCTAGTGAAGAGAGACAAATAGTGACATGACTGGAAGCTAGACTTGTATACATTTCTCACACTGTGATGTCAAATCTTCATGTCTGACAAAATCTCTCCTTCATGTTTAATGTGTGATAAATAGATGCAAGATGTCTGCAGTGACTCAGCTGTATCTAGCCTCTAGAAGCCCTCACACCTTCCCTTTTCTATTCGCACGACTCACTCCCCCTCCCCTGATATGTTCCAACCCCCATTACAATAATTATCTGACAGCCCTCCCCTCTCTTAATATATCGATAACTTCCGTACACTTACCCTTTGGTTTATAGGGAGCACCCAACCCAAATATTCTCTGTTGAAGAATATTTCACAGAGCTTCAGGAATATGAGTTCGCTGAAAAGTTGGGTAGTACTCGGTTCCTGAAAATCGCCCGTGCCAGGTGAGACATGTTCTTCAAACTTGTGTTCTGCCAAACAAAATTGTCAACCTTGATATATTTTCTTTCTCTATCCTAATTTATACTTGCCCCCTGATTTGAAGAAAGTCCACCAACTTTCTCTATTATCCTGTCAAGATTTCTCCCAATTGTTATAATTTCTCCTTTCAACTGTATGATCTTGATAACCATTCGTCCAACTATCATGATTGTCCCCTCTCCCAGGTATAAAGGCAGTCAAGTCGTCGTAAAAGTATTTCCAAGAATTGAACGAAGTATTCTACAAAGTTACAGCGAAAAGATAGCCCAAATCCACACCGCTCTCAAAGGAACACCCGGCACCCTTACCGCCCCTAAATCCCTAATAACGGAGCGAAGTGGCATCCTAATTAGACAGTATGTATGGTCTTGTCTCTCGGATAGGATCCACAGTCGACCGTTCTTGAGTGGTGTAGAGAAGCTCTGGGTGGTGTATCAGATGCTACGTGCATTGGAGGATTGCCACAGCAAGAATATTGTTCACGGTGATCTTAAAACGGAGAACTTCCTTGTGACGTCATGGAATTGGGTCCTACTGACGGATTTCGCGGTGTTCAAACCAACGGAGCTCCTCGAGGATAACCCAGCGGTTTTTAGCTTCTTCTTCGCGTCATCCAGAAAAAGAAGTTGCAGCATTGCACCGGAACGATTTAAGGAACAACTCAGCCCTTCAGAAACCGAACAACCTCCCCTCCAACCCGCAATGGATATCTTCTCTCTAGGCTGTGTTATCGCCGAGATGTACTTGGAAGGAGGACAACTTTTTAACATCCACAATCTAATCTCCTACAAACATGGGAACTACAGCGCGGATCAGTTAGTGGATCAGATTGAAACTGTGGATATCCGTAGAATGGTGAGATCTATGTTGGAAGTTGATCCACAAAAGCGGATGTCCGCAGAGGAGTACCTACAGTACTATGAAAACACCTTCCCGCCACATTTCCCTTTCCTTTACTCCTTCATCAAGATTTTTTCGGGGCCGTTATTCAACTCATCCGATCGGAAACTCCACTACATATCAAACAAGTGGACGATGATCGAAGAGACACTTAGTAAAACTGGGAATGATAAAAGTGGTGGTTATGTTATAATCCTCTCTCTAATCACTTCTTGTATTCGAGGCATCCACAGACAATCAGTTAAACTCCAGGCCCTCACCCTCCTTGAACGACTGGCTAGTTTAGTCCCAGATGACCTCGTCTTAGATCGCATCCTACCTCACATCTTATTCTTTACGGCTGATCCAGCGGCCCAGATACGTGCCCAATCGATTGCCACACTGTCTAACTCCCTCCAAAAAACAACATCTGTCAGTACCTACCAAAGTATATTCCCGGAGTACATCTTCCCGTGCGTCAACAAACTCTCACTCGATCCGGAACCACTTGTTCAGCGAGTGTTCGCGGAGCACATTGGACTGCTTGCGGAGGCAGCTCTTTCATTCCTTGAACTCTCTCCTAATCCTCCACTAAATTTCGATGATGAGCTTCAGGAACTTCACAGTATTGTCCAAGTTCCGGTGAGGCAAATCTTGACGGGAGAGGACAAAGTTGCTCGGAGAATATTATTGGAGATTAGCATCACCAAGTTGTGTGTCTTTTTCGGGTTAGAAAAAGCTAACGATCTGATTCTGTCCCACGTGATAACGTTTCTAAATGATAAAGACGATTGGCGGTTGCGGGGAGCTTTCTTTGAAAGTGTGGTCGGCGTGGCGGCATTTGTGGGATGGCAAAGTCTCAAAATGTTGAAACCTCTTCTTTCACAAGGACTATGTGATGCAGAGGAATTCGTTGTTTGTAAAACTCTCACAGCTCTCATATCCCTGACCCAACTAGGACTCCTTGAAGAGGGGTTGTTAGAAGAGTTGGTAAGGGAAACAGTACCTCTGTTGTGCCACCCTAACTTATGGCTGCGGTACAGCACAGTGAGATTCATCTCCACCGCTTCACAACAACTCCACCCAGCTGATCTCTACTGCAAGATCCTCCCACTTCTCCACCCAGTCTTGGAGCTTCCTGTCCATAATCCAGATAATGAGCGGGCTCTCCTTCAAGCTCTCCCGATGCCGCTTCCACGACAATTGTTAGATTTTGTTGTGGGTTCACCGCACAAGGATAAGCTGTTGAGGGCTTTTGAGAGGGGCAATGGAGCTGAAGAGGGGTCGGAGATTGGGGCGGTGGTTGGGAAGTTGGTAAATCTTGGGATGGGCGATAAACAGCGGAGACAAATCATTACACTTGCAGGTTCGTGTTTTCTATTGCCAGTGTCTCTCTCTTTATCTCTTTCTCTCAAGACACTAAGCCAAACCAAACCAAATCACAAACCAAACCAAACCACACTAACAGCACCCACACACAGGTTACATCCAGAAGTTATCACCCATTAGCAGTGGAACATATGACGACAATCCTGGCCTGGTTGTCTATGAAACCAAGATCAAGCGTCTTGACTACCTGGATGCAGACAATGCACAGCCACAAACCCCCTCATCGCCCAGTTTGTCTGACTCTACTAAGAGTTTTGATGTTGCTAAAGATGGAGGAGGAGAGGAGAGGGGTTGGGATTGGGATAGTAACCAGAGAGATGACAATCTGACTAGTAAGTGTAACAACTCTTTGATATTAAGTAACAATAAAAAGGTGTTTAATTTTATTCGAAAATATGAAATTCAAGAAAGTTATCATTAACAAACGTCTTTCAGGACTGTTAAATAGAAAGAAGACGGAGTATTTTGCGAGTAGGAGGGAGGAACGAAAGGGGGTGGGAGCACCACCTGCTGCGTGGCAACCCAAGGGTATTCTAGTCTGTCAGGTAAATAACTACATAACTAATTAATTCCCCCGCCCCCTCACTGGCTGGGTACTTGACGGTGTTTCTTAACCGGTGACCGGTTTATCCCCCACCCTGATGCAGTGACACCTAAATTCTCCAATTCCTTCAGATGACACCCCAATTCAATCCCCCTCCCCATATGTTACCCCAATTCTCCTCCCCCGAAACAATGACACCCCATGCCAATCCCCCACCCTAATTAACTAATCCCCCTCCCCCAGATGACACCCCAATCCCCCTCCCCAGATGAATGAACACAAGGCAGCAATAAACCACGTCAAAGTATCAACTATCCACTCTATTCTGGCTACAGCATCTGAGGACGGAAACGTCAAGATTTGGAATACCAAGAAGTTTGATAGTCGGAATATTGTCATTTCTAGTAGGCAAACTTACTCCCGGCCAGGCCAACCTATCAAGGGACTTGCTTTTTATGATAAAGGTGATTATTTTTTCCCTTTGTGTGCGGCATTATTTTAGTCCCCTTTTCTTGGAAATTTAGTCATCTGTTGGAGTTACACAAGAAAGCAGACCCTTGCTTGATCCAGTTTTTCTCAAAGCGGCTACTGTGTTTTTGACTGTCACTCCTTATGTCATGAAAACACTCTTTTCCTAGGTGACAAAGTAGCAGTTGTGACAAGAGAGGGCAATTTGCACGAGGTAGGGGTCAAGGAACTAAAAGTTTGTGCTGCTCAAACCCTGGATATAGAGAGTGGGGACGTTGTTGTGGATATGGATACATTAGGATCGGGTAATTGATTATTGTTATTTAATTCATCAGTTAAATGATCAGTTAATTATTATTTAACTTAATTCCTTATTCATAAACTACCAACTGCTTATAGTTAACAGATTTCGATTTATATTAATTAGTTTCACCCCATGGCTTCCCCTCCATCCCTCCATCCCTGTCCCTATAGTAACCAACTCCTCCCCTCCATCCCTGTCCCTAAAGTAACCAACTCCTCCCCCGATAGGAGACCAACAGAATCTAGTTGTTGGTACAAGCAACGGGAATATAGTATGTGTTGATATGAGGTGTGGATCATTCGTTTTTAAGCTGAGCAATAAACCTCAATATGGACCTGTTAGTGCCATGTGTACTGATAGGAACGAGCATTGGATCTGTCTGGGAACAAGGTGGGTAATAGTAGGTAACGTAGCTTAGGAGATTAGGTAGGTATTACATATTAGGTAAGGGACTAAGTAGGTGTTGGTGGGGGATGGAGATTGGAGCTCAACGAGCCCTGAAATTAGGGTCAGGACTGTTCAGAGGGGTTGTTTGTATCAGAGATGGAACAAGGCTCAGGAACATCCCAGTGTCCCGATCTCTGGAATATGAAGGAAAGATAAATGCAAAAATCGGATTTCGCGGTGTTCAAACCAACGGAGCTCCTCGAGGATAACCCAGCGGTTTTTAGCTTCTTCTTCGCATCATCTCGGAAAAGAAGTTGCAGTATTGCACCGGAACGGTTTAAGGAACAACTCAGTCCTTCAGAAACCGAACAGCCTCCCCTCCAACCCGCAATGGATATCTTCTCCCTGGGTTGTGTTATCGCGGAAATGTACCTAGAAGGAGGACAACTGTTTAACATCCACAATCTAATCTCCTACAAACATGGGAACTACAGCGCGGATCAGTTAGTGGATCAGATTGAAACTGTGGATATCCGTAGAATGGTGAGATCTATGTTGGAAGTTGATCCACAAAAGCGGATGTCCGCAGAGGAGTACCTACAGTACTATGAAAACACCTTCCCGCCACATTTCCCTTTCCTTTACTCCTTCATCAAGATTTTTTCGGGGCCGTTATTCAACTCATCCGATCGGAAACTCCACTACATATCAAACAAGTGGACGATGATCGAAGAGACACTTAGTAAAACTGGGAATGATAAAAGTGGTGGTTATGTTATAATCCTCTCTCTGATCACTTCGTGCATTCGAGGCATCCACAGACAATCGGTTAAACTCCAGGCACTCACCGTCCTTGAACGACTGGCTAGTTTAGTCCCAGATGACCTAGTCTTAGATCGCATCCTACCTCATATCTTATTCTTTACCGCTGACCCAGCGGCCCAGATACGTGCCCAATCGATTGCCACCCTGTCTAACTCCCTCCAAAAAACAACATCTGTCAGTACCTACCAAAGTATATTCCCGGAGTACATCTTCCCGTGCGTCAACAAACTCTCACTCGATCCGGAACCACTTGTTCAGCGAGTGTTCGCGGAGCACATTGGACTGCTTGCGGAGGCAGCACTTTCATTCCTTGAGCTCTCTCCTAATCCTCCACTAAATTTCGATGATGAACTTCAGGAACTTCACAGTATTGTCCAAGTTCCGGTTAGACAAATCCTGACGGGAGAGGACAAAGTCGCTCGGAGAATATTATTGGAGATTAGCATCACCAAGTTGTGTGTCTTTTTCGGGTTAGAAAAAGCTAACGATCTGATTCTGTCCCACGTGATAACGTTTCTAAATGATAAAGACGATTGGCGGTTGCGGGGAGCTTTCTTTGAAAGTGTGGTCGGCGTGGCGGCATTTGTGGGATGGCAAAGTCTCAAAATGTTGAAACCTCTTCTTTCACAAGGACTATGTGATGCAGAGGAATTCGTTGTTTGTAAAACTCTCACAGCTCTCATATCCCTGACCCAACTAGGACTCCTTGAAGAGGGATTGTTAGAAGAGTTAGTAAGGGAAACAGTTCCTCTGTTGTGCCATCCTAACTTGTGGCTCCGATACAGCACAGTGAGATTCATCTCCACCGCTTCACAACAACTCCACCCAGCTGATCTATACTGTAAGATCCTCCCACTTCTCCACCCAGTCCTGGAACTACCCGTCCATAATCCAGACAATGAGCGGGCTCTCCTACAAGCTCTCCCAATGCCGCTGCCACGACAATTGTTAGATTTTGTTGTAGGTTCACCGCACAAGGATAAGCTGTTGAGGGCTTTTGAGAGGGGCAATGGAGCTGAAGAGGGGTCGGAGATTGGGGCGGTGGTTGGGAAGTTGGTCAATCTTGGAATGGGCGATAAACAGCGGAGACAAATCATTACACTCGCAGGTTCGTGTTTTCTATTGCCAGTGTCTCTTTATCTCTTTCTCTCAAGACACTAAACAAAACCAAACCAAACCTATCCAAACCAAACCAAACCAAACCACAAACCAAACCAAACCAAACCACAAACCAAACCACAAACCAAACCAAACCACACTAACAACACCCACACACAGGTTACATCCAGAAGTTATCACCCAGTAGCAGTGGAACATATGAAGACAATCCTGGCCTGGTTGTCGATGAAACCAAGATCAAGCGTCTTGACTACCTGGATGCTGATAATGCACAACCACAAACCCCCTCATCGCCCAGTTTGTCTGACTCTACTAAGAGTTTTGATGTTGCTAAAGATGGAGGAGGAGAGGAGAGGGGTTGGGATTGGGATAGTAACCAGAGAGATGACAATCTGACTAGTAAGTGTAACAACTCTTTGATATTAAGTAACAATAAAAAGGTGTTTAACTTTATTCAAAATATGAAATTCAAGAAAGTTATCATTAACAAACGTCTTTCAGAACTGTTAAATAGAAAGAAGACTGAGTATTTTGCGAGCAGGAGGGAAGAACGAAAGGGGGTGGGAGCACCACCTGCTGCTTGGCAACCCAAGGGTATTCTAGTCTGTCAGGTAGCTAAACTTATTAATTAATTCCCCCACCGGGTACTTGACCAAGTTTCTTAACCGCTGACCGGTAAAATTCTTTAGTTCAAATCTAGAAGTTTTAGTACTACACTGTGAGTTGGAGGAACGTTATAATTCCCTCCCAGATGACTCCTGAATACAATTATTGGCAGTTTATCCCCCCTTCCTAGATGCAGTGACACATAAACACCCCAATCCCCCACCCCAGATGACCCCTAAACACCCCAATCCCCCTAGATGCAGTGACACCCAGATGACACCCCAATCCCCCACCCCAGATGAACGAGCACAAGGCAGCAATAAACCATGTAAAAGTATCAACCATCCACTCCATCCTGGCCACTGCATCTGAGGACGGGAACGTCAAGATTTGGAATACCAAGAAGTTTGATAGCCGGAATATTGTAATTTCTAGTAGGCAGACTTACTCCCGGCCAGGCCAACCTATCAAGGGACTTGCTTTCTATGATAAAGGTGATTTAAAATGTTTGGTTTTTCGCAGCTCTGTGCGGGATTATACTTACCCTTTTTTGGAAATTTCTTGGTGTATAATACTCCATCTTTCGGAGTTACACATGAAAGTACCAGCTATCCACAATGACCCTTGCTTGACCCAGTTTTTCTCAAAGCGGCTAAGTGTGTTTTGACTGTCCCGAAAACACCCTCTATTATTTTCTAGGTGTCACTCCTTATGTCATGAAAACACTCTTTTCCTAGGTGACAAAGTAGCAGTTGTGACAAGAGAGGGCAACTTGCACGAGGTAGGGGTTAAAGAACTGAAAGTGTGTGCTGCTCAAACCCTGGATATAGAGAGTGGGGATGTCGTTGTGGATATGGATACATTAGGATCGGGTAATTAGTAACAATTACTGTTAAATATTTAGTTGATTAATTGATGATCAGTAAGGCACCAACTGGTTATCATTACTAATTAATAAACTACCAACTGCTTATCGTTTACAGATTTCGATCTATATTTAGGTTTACGCCAATGAATTCCCAGGGCCCGATAGTAACCAACTCCTCCCCTCCATCCCTGTCCCGATAGTAACCAACTCTCCCCACCATCCTTGCCCCCATTATAGTAACCAACTCCTCCCCCGATAGGAGACCAACAGAATCTAGTTGTTGGTACAAGCAACGGGAATATAGTCTGTGTTGATATGAGGTGTGGATCATTCGTTTTCAAGCTGAGTAATAAACCTCAATACGGACCTGTTAGTGCCATGTGTACTGATAGGAACGAGCATTGGATCTGTCTCGGAACAAGGTAAGAACAAGATGTCTTAGCTGCCCTCTCGTTTTCTCTCTTACTCTTTTTTAATAGGTAGATATGGGGGCTATTGAAATATTATGTAGGGAGTGAGCTAGGTCGAGTTGGGGCTAAACGAGCCCTAAAACTGGGGTCAGAACTGGTCAGAGAGGTTGTTTGTATCAGAGATGGAACAAGGCTCAGGAACATCTCACATCTAACAATGACTTATCATTCAGGCATGGCTGGTTGACGTGCTGGGACCTCCGATTTCGTCTACCAATCACATCTTGGCAGTCGGATCGCACCGAACCTATAACATGTCTCTCTCCTTCGCTGGCTTGTAGCAGTACGATTAACGTTGGGATAAAGGGATATAACGAGGTAGGATCATAGTCGGATTTACCGAGATGCTCGGGGAAAAAGAATTTTGCCCGGTAAATCGGGGTCCGACTAGATTACAGATTTAGTTTTGTGAACTGTGATTGGTAGGAGTTAACTAACAAACAATTCCCCACCATCATCAATTGAGAGACTTATGACCTGTCTAACTAACTAACTAAGTCTAACCAAGACTAAAGTCAATGATCGAATTTCAGGTAGGTACCTGGAACATGGAGAGTGGGTGTAAGGAGAGGGCCTTCTGGTATGGGCCTGCAACCACAGAGTTAACTACCCCTGCTGATCAACCTAATTCCGGGTATGTTTATCAACCAAATTCTGGGTAATTATGAATCACACAAACTGAAAGGTAATGTTGGTTGAGTATTAATTATGGGGCACAGCTTGCCTTGCTCCACCACTTCCCTCTCTACATCCTTGAAAAAGGGTTTGAACAAATCAAGTTGTTATGTTCTAACCCTCCTCCATGAAACAGGGTCGACCAAGGCAAGTAGCCGGTTGGCTCACAGTTTTTCACACAGCCGGTGTTAACCCACTCACTTGCTCTCGACCGGGTCTACCTCGCTCAAGCCTCAATTCAGCTGTAGAAAGTTGCGTCGCGCTAAGTGTCAGCAGTTGCATTTTACGCCGCGCAACAGAATTCTATCTTTTGTCTCTGAATTCTGGATTTTCAGTCCATCCCAGCCCCAGGTTGCCAGTACAGGGTCGACCCTTCTTCCGAGTCCCATGGGTCCGATTTGACTGATCCACACCACCGCTGACACCTATTTCCCCCAGGGTTCGCTCTGTGTTACCGCTGAGCCCGGATATTCTAGTAACGGGTGGTGCGGATTATTGTGTACGATTATGGAACACACGGCACGAATCAGACAGTTCAGTGTTATCTGGGCCACGGGAGATAATCGGCAGACAGGTGAGACGTTGTACACATAGTAACCAACTCCTCCCCTCCATCCCTGTCCCGATAGTAACCAACTCTCCCCACCATCCTTGCCCCCATTATAGTAACCAACTCCTCCCCCGATAGGAGACCAACAGAATCTAGTTGTTGGTACAAGCAACGGGAATATAGTCTGTGTTGATATGAGGTGTGGATCATTCGTTTTCAAGCTGAGTAATAAACCTCAATACGGACCTGTTAGTGCCATGTGTACTGATAGGAACGAGCATTGGATCTGTCTCGGAACAAGGTAAGAACAAGATGTCTTAGCTGCCCTCTCGTTTTCTCTCTTACTCTTTTTTAATAGGTAGATATGGGGGCTATTGAAATATTATGTAGGGAGTGAGCTAGGTCGAGTTGGGGCTAAACGAGCCCTAAAACTGGGGTCAGAACTGGTCAGAGAGGTTGTTTGTATCAGAGATGGAACAAGGCTCAGGAACATCTCACATCTAACAATGACTTATCATTCAGGCATGGCTGGTTGACGTGCTGGGACCTCCGATTTCGTCTACCAATCACATCTTGGCAGTCGGATCGCACCGAACCTATAACATGTCTCTCTCCTTCGCTGGCTTGTAGCAGTACGATTAACGTTGGGATAAAGGGATATAACGAGGTAGGATCATAGTCGGATTTACCGAGATGCTCGGGGAAAAAGAATTTTGCCCGGTAAATCGGGGTCCGACTAGATTACAGATTTAGTTTTGTGAACTGTGATTGGTAGGAGTTAACTAACAAACAATTCCCCACCATCATCAATTGAGCGACTTATGACCTGTCTAACTAACTAACTAAGTCGAACCAAGACTAAATTCAATGATCGAATTTCAGGTAGGTACCTGGAACATGGAGAGTGGGTGTAAAGAGAGGGCCTTCTGGTATGGGCCTGCAACCACAGAGTTAACTACCCCTGCTGATCAACCTAATTCCGGGTATGTTTATCAACCAAATTCTGGGTAATTATGAATCACACAAACTGAAAGGTAATGTTGGTTGAGTATTAATTATCGGGCACAGCTTGCCTTGCTCCACCACTTCCCTCTCTACATCCTTGAAAAAGGGTTTGAACAAATCAAGTAGTTATGTTCTAACCCTCCTCCATGAAACAGGGTCGACCAAGGCAAGTAGCCGGTTGGCTCACAGTTTTTCACACAGCCGGTGTTAACCCACTCACTTGCTCTCGACCGGGTCTACCTCGCTCAAGCCTCAATTCAGCTGTAGAAAGTTGCGTCGCGCTAAGTGTCAGCAGTTGCATTTTACGCCGCGCAACAGAATTCTATCTTTTGTCTCTGAATTCTGGATTTTCAGTCCATCCCAGCCCCAGGTTGCCAGTACAGGGTCGACCCTTCTTCCGAGTCCCATGGGTCCGATTTGACTGATCCACACCACCGCTGACACCTATTTCCCCCAGGGTTCGCTCTGTGTTACCGCTGAGCCCGGATATTCTAGTAACGGGTGGTGCGGATTATTGTGTACGATTATGGAACACCCGGCACGAATCGGATAGTTCAGTGTTATCTGGGCCCCGGGAGATAATCGGCCGACAGGTGAGACGTTTTTTAGAGGCAGATCAAGTGAAATGTGCCTGTTTTTCCCATTTTCGGCTGAAAATCGTAGACCATTTTAAAGAACTCTCTTCCACGTTTGTTGAGTACCCCTTACTCAACAATTCCTCCCAGGTTTACCGGAAATCCATAATACGAGACGTAGAAATAATCCAAGCAGAAGAGGACATAGCAATGAGTTACACCGAAAACAAGGGACTTTCCCAGCCCTCCCCTGCACACCATCATGCTGTGACAGATTTGGCGTTTGTTAAAACCACCCAGCCGTGTCTAGTTAGTGTGGATATGGGCGGTATTATGAAAATCTGGAAGTAGGACCATGTTGGTGATTTTTAGTGACTTTCAGACTCTCTCTCTAAGTCTATGGGTTAATAAGTTAATGAGTTGTTGTCCCAAACGGAGAAAATTGGCTAATTTGAGCTTGCTCAATGTGTGTGTGTGTGTGTGTGTTAACGCAGTTGTTTGTGAATTAATTGGGGACTGTTTGTGAGTGTATTTAATTCTGTTTAGTTGGTTTTTCATGATTTCTTTATGTTTTCTCTATTTTCATTTTCTGCAGGTCAGATTAAATTGAAAACAAGATCGTTTTTTACTTTCAAAGTAATGAAAAGGAATTAAAAACATCAAAAAATCATCCCCATTTTATCTTGTTGAGTCTCTTTTGAGATATCGAGGCCAGTTTGTATTGTTCACCACTATCTCCACTCATATATGACAAATCTTCGGGGCAGCAACACACCTAGAGAGAAAAAGGAGAGTGTTAAATCACGGAATCTCAGTGTTAAATCATGAAAATCACAGGATTTCTGTGTGAAATCACGGAAACTTGACGACAAGCCAAGCTCGTCGTCTAAACAGGGTGGGGTATTTGAAGCAGTTGCGCACTTTGTACAAACAAGAGATTATCGCGCGTCACGTTGGGTCACCCCGCCAGCTCACAGACACACGGTGGAGATGGGAAGGGAGTGTTGTGTGTAGGGTGTGTGGCTGTGGGGGAGGAAGTAGCAATGTGGGTTTGGTTACACAGCCAGATTGTCCCTATCTGTGGACAAAACAAATTCCCCACAGTGTGAGGCGTGTTGGGGACTAAATTATATTTTGAGAATTGGCCCACATTCCACAATTCACAAAGTTTGTGATGAATGCTGTGAAATGTTAGTTTTTCGCAGTTTACCTAAGAAAAAGGAATCCACATTTTACTGTTTATCCTCTCGGTATAGGCACTTGACAAAGTACATGTTGTCTCCCTCTTCGTCTCCAATGTAAATGGCTTTGGCACCGTCACAATCCATGTTCTTGTCCTGCGAGGGGAGATTGTTATTTTCTCACTTCTAACCCTCCCTTTACCATTACATTTGTGGGCAGTAATAGGAAAGACTTTCAACTAGGTATAACAGACCTAGCAGGTATACGAATTTACATAATCTTCATCACATTTCGAAAGTGAAAAGAACTGGTAGGCGGACTCTAGTGCTAACGGACTCTATATCTAATCCCAAGGTAGACTCTATATATCTAACCCTAATCTTTACCCTAACCCCCAACCTCGAACCCAAATAACAGCCCTAGCACATCTAAATGAGTATAGCCAGGGCTACCGGCTAAGTGAAAATTGTTTCGACTAAGCCATTTTGTACGCAGCTGATGTGAAACTATGGACAATTCTCTATCACATCAATCATGCAGATTTGGGATAGTGTTTGTCAGTTACGTTGGCCTCGCGATTTAAAAAGTTTACTTTTTACCGAAAATTAGCAAAATAAGGAAAAAAATGTGTGGTTTCACCAGTTTTTGGCATGTTATTGATATCAAATTTTTATGGTCAGGATCCTCGAAAACTGACAGGAACTGATGTGTATCATAACGATATGTGAAAGTTCATTTTTGACCTAAAAATGTTCATTTTTGATGAAAAATGTTCATTTTGAACATGTTCCTCAATTTGTAGAACTTTTTCATGAACGGGATCGTGTTCAGTGGGTCAAAATTAGTCGGTTACAACCGGAATTTGGTTTCCGCCAAAAAAAACTCAAAAACTTCAAATTCGTCCCCATAATACTGCATGTTAGTGAAATTATCGAGAAAAAAGAGAGAAAAAAAGTAAATAATTTTCATAAAGTGGAGTTCTAACGGTTAAAACTGAAAGTAGCAGTTGTAGGAGTTGTCATGAGACGATTAATATGTGTATTTTGTTCGAAATAACGCCCTAAAACACACTTTTTGAAATGAATATGCCCATATATGGGCATAACCCGTGCCAACGTAATTGGCCAATGATATGGCTCCAATATTTTTATTTACTGGTTAAGTAACATATTAGGAGCCACATCAGCTGCAAACTAAATTCATTATTCAATTTTAAGTCCGATTTGGCAAAATAGCCCTCCCTAACTTAATAAGTTAATAACTATAGAGGCACAGCAAACTCTCATTTCCGGCCAGACGGCCGAAATCTCGAGTTTGCCTTTCGTGATTTTAACACTAGAGTCCGCTTACTAAAAGAACTACCCTAGAGACAGTTGCTTTTTCCGACCCTCTCTCTCCGAGGAGCGTTAAAACATATGTTATGTTATAACCCTCCCTTTAGTTTATACATTTTCTCGCGAAAAGGGGGTCGAGCTGTGCAATAGAACACAAGAGAAAAAGTGAGAATGTAGAAAATAAAACTTACGAAGAAGACCATGACGTTCTTCCAGTTTTTCAGTACCATACCGGCCCACTCCTGAATACCCTTCCTCCAGGCTTTCACTGTGGTCTCAATCTCGGCTTCAATGTCTTCTGGGGACTTTTTCTAAGGGGGAGGGAGACAGGGTAAGATAACTAAGATAGGGGTGAGATAATTAGGGTTACAAGATGGAAGAAGGGTAGATTGGAAATTGAAATAATTAGGAATGTTTCCCTAAACTTGCTGCAAGGAACCGACCGAATTAGGAAATACCGGTACCTGATTGGCTGATAACCAGTCACGTGACCTAAATAACGACTTCTGATTGGTCCCTAAACTTGGAACATATATAACTTACGGTGTACTCGTTGGCAACCTGGATGTCTTTTTTCAGGTAGGCCTCCATCTCAGCACGACCCTCCTTAATCCACTCCTGAAATTATTATTATTATAGTTCGTGAAAAGATTTAGTGATGAAATTGAGTTAAAATTGAGAAAAGGGAGGGGAAGATAGAGTCATGGGGATTGGGGATAGGGATTAGTGACAGATAGAGAGGGATTAGAAGAAAAGGAGTCAGCGATGAAATTGAGTCAGCGATGATACTTAAACTTTTTTAGTCAAAGAGAAAGAGTGGGGGATAGAGATTAGTGACAGATGGGAATCAATCCTTCCCCATCCATCTAATGTAGATGGATGAGAAGGATAAGAAATGTTAAAGAAAGATAGAGAGAGGGGATAGAAAGAGGGGCATAGAGAGAAGGATATAGAGAAGGATAGAGAGAGGGAGAGAGATGAAGAAAGATGAAGAAGGTAAAACAATACCTTGAAGGCACCCTTTGTCATGAAATCACACTCCATAAGACCGTTCATGTGGACAAGGTTGATGGCCCTCACTCGAGTCTCATCAGAACCACCACAGTCATCGGCCTCTGCAGAGGGGTTCTCTCCATCAAGAACAATGTCCTCGTTGTCGGAGAACATTCCCCACTGAAAGAGAGAGGTGTGTTACAGAATGTGACACCTTGGTCTAATTCTCCACAGATAATGAGATGTGTTACAGAATGAAAATTAGTCTGTCACCAGCAGTGGTGGATTGTTAAGCCACTCTTGCTGTGTCCCTCTCCCCTATTCTCCGTGTGCCAACACAACACTAATGGTACACCCGCACAGTCGTGTGTTCCTCCACATTTTAATTTTGGTAATGTCTGTCACTTTGGTGTTTTAAAACTAATAGCAACGCAATAATCTTCCCATTCGAGATGAATAGTAAGTTGTAGGAAGACTTGTTATTTACCTTGCAGGGGAACTTCATGATGGCACCGCCATGTTCCACGGTGTGGGGATAAGCATCGGTGATGTGATCAGCGCCTGGAGGAGAAATTTGTCAAAATTGTCTCAAGAAATACAAATCCAACTGTAGCACTCTGCAAGGTGCAGCTGAGCCAAGACTATCCGACCGTGAGAGTGGAGTAAATGCCCCCACACGCACAATGACTGACTGACATCGGCTCTGAATACAAGTCTCCAGACAGACCCACAATTACACCCGACCAGACGCCGACGGAGTCATAGTAGTCCCTTCTACTACCGCACAGCTGCTACATGATAGCATTGCTCCCGGACGACTCAGCGATCCAAACCAAACCAAACCAAACTAAACAGAAACAGAAACAATTGTATACTGCCAAAGTAAAGAAGTATAATATAATCAACACTTTTCCAGCCAAGTTAAAAGATCACATTGATCCTGACAAGAGCTCCCGCTAGTACTCTCATAAGTGTACGTCCTAAACTCGTCCTCACACTCCCTTACATGCATCCTACAAGTACACCCCGATTCAGAATCATCATTCTCAGTTCCCTCATTCACAGATTCAGGAGGGGCAGTCATCACTAGCTGACCAAAGATGTCAGTATCACCACGGGACAGTTCTTCCTCACCAAAGAAATCACTCACGCCCGAGG
>AVPN01000470.1:28621-41036 GCA_000695325.1 Pleurobrachia bachei | reverse complement strand
TTTCTGACAGTTTTTTAGGACGTTCTAGTTAGACCTAGAAAATAAAAACCATTCGACTACACAATTTAAACGATTATCTTTCGAATGCAACAAACGAGAAGTGTCTATCTTATGCCGTTTTGCGTCAAAAATGATTATAAATTTGGTAAAAACAGCGTCTATCCATAGATAGATAGATAGATATATAGACCCGGGACATTTATTGCTTCTGGCACGATGCTGTATCTCTAAAACTAAAAGAGATAGAGACTTGCCCTTTTGAATTACAGTAGATCTAGACTATGTGACACTGTAAACCAAATTTCAGACCGATTGGTGCACTGTGTGTCTTGCAATCGGCGTCGCAAAGTGCCATTTTTTGCTAAAAAGTACAAAAACATATTACTGCTTTCTGGCACGCGCGGCTGGGGGGGCGTGGTGCAATGTCACCTTTGCGCTTGCCAGCGCAGTGACACTATCCTATTTTCCAGAATCGAGCTGCTCCTCTAATGGTGAATATGTGTACGCTAAATCCGGAACTGGAGAATGCAAACCCTGTCCTAGTGTCAGTTGGCCCTTTCGGATTAACTATGATGGGGTCCAAGAAGCTTACAACTGTTTGAGTTCAACACATCGACCACTTGATGGTCCCAGCTTTCACATTGGTATGTTTTGATTAAATATTTCTACCTCAATACGTGGAAACAAAAGTGTTTTATAAACCACGACAACTTTTATTTATTTGAGTTTCCCTTTTTCAGGATTGGCACATGCCCCTGCCTGTGTATCATGGGACTGTGCAGCAACCTTGCAAAATGATAAAAATATTACCTTCGAGATTTCTGGTCCAATACCAAACAAGGTTATGTTTTATGGCGGCTCGGATAACTCTAGGGTTCTTCAAGTTTTGGTTGATTTCGACCCGACAACTATAATCGTCTACTTTGGTTGTGAAATAGATATGAACAACCTTGCAAACGCAGTTGTAAAATCCACCGATAGTGGAATGGTTGCTGGATGCTCAACTAATCTCAAGATCCAGCTGGACCGTACAGACACTGGGTACCTAGTGTTGCAGTTCGCATGTGATAATAACTGGGACGATACTCTTTTTTCGTATCAATCTGCAGGCTGTATCAACCTGAAAAGTTTCTCCTTCTCAACAGAAACGACTTACACCAATTATACTCTTCAAGGTAAGCAGTGTATGGGATTTTAACTTCACATTTTAATTTCCCTAAAAACCTTCTTTACCAGATTCTACGAACATGCAGTGTGGGCTGGGATATGGTTTGTCTGGGTCCAAAGGCTGTATAGAGTGCACTGAAGGGTATTACAGTGATACAGTAGACGACCAGGAGTGTAAACAATGCCCTCTTCACAGTGTTAGCAATTCTAATTTCACTGGATGTGGTAAGTTAAAATGGAAATAACTCTGCGTCTAATATAATAATTCCCGGGAAGCTGTATAGTACTTGTAAACTTGCTCGCCAATTGTCGCCAAAACTGGCGAGACATTTTTCCTAAACACTAAATTATTCTTAAATTTCATTCAGTTTGTGAAATGGGATACGCAGGAACCGACAGCAACTCCTGTACAGCATGTAACGCTGGTTCATACTCTGACGTTAAAGGTTCAACAGAATGCATCAAGTGTCCTGACGGATCTGTTTCAATTTCACCGGGAGCAACAGATTGCACTCCGTGTCCATCAGGAGCAACCAACAATGATGCTTTTACTGAGTGTGGTAAGTTCAAAAGTTACCTTTCTTTCCATCTAACTAACTATCTAACGCAAATTTGACGGAAATGTGACACCCTATTAGTAATTTGAAACTCTTTTAGTTTGTCAGGCGGGATACGCAGGATCCGACAGCAACTCATGTACACCATGTAACGCTGGTTCATACTTGGACCATACTGGCACAAATCAATGTGAAAAATGTGCAGTAGGATCTGTTTCAACATCATCCGGAGCAACAAGTTGCGTTCAGTGTCCATCAGGAGCAACGAACAATGATGATTTTACTGAGTGTGGTAAGTGTTTAGGCGGACAAACATAATTTCCCACCTTACATTATATGATTTAGATAACTTACATTTTACACGACCCTTTTTCACAGTTTGCCCAACTGGAACCTATGGAGACTCTTCTTCATCTTGTCAAGACTGCCTAGCCGGAACTTTCTCTAACACCAAGGGTCAGGCTACCTGTAGACAGTGCGACGTGGGCTACTATTCTAGTGGAGGGGCTTCGTCATGTACGAAATGTAAAACTGGGTTCACTAATAATGCTGACTTCTCTGCCTGTGGTAAATAATTATTTCCAACATATTGCGTTGGTCTAGGTCCATTAAATCCGGATTTTTTAAGCTAACAAAATTCCATCCTACACTCAATTAATCCCGTAATTATATTCAGTTTGTCCGGCGGGATATGCAGGAACTGACAGCAACTCATGCACACAGTGTGAAGCTGGTTCATTTTCGGACGGTGTTGGTGCAACTTCATGCACACAGTGTGAAGCTGGTTCATTTTCGGACGTTACCAAGATTGCCCAGCCGGCAGTTTCACGGACACAAAGGGTCAGGATACCTGTAGGCAGTGCGGTGTGGGCTACTTTTCTAGTGGAGGGGCTTCGTCCTGTACGAAATGTAAAACTGGGTTCACTAATAATGCTGACTTCTCTGCCTGTGGTAAATAATTATTTCCAACATATTGCGTTGGTCTAGGTCCATTAAATCCGGATTTTTTAAGCTAACAAAATTCCATCCTACACTCAATTAATCCCGTAATTATATTCAGTTTGTCCGGCGGGATATGTAAGAACTGACAGCAACTCATGCACACAGTGTGCCGCTGGTACATACTCGGAGAGTATTGGTGCAACTACATGCACACAGTGTACCGCTGGTACATACTCGGAGAGTGTTGGTGCAACTCAATGTATCAAGTGTCCTGACGGATCTGTTTCAATTTCACCGGGAGCAACAGATTGCACTCAGTGTCCATCAGGAGCAACCAACAATGATGAATTTACTGAGTGTGGTAAGTGTTTAGGCTGGCAAACATAATTTCCCACCTTACATTACATGATTTAGATAACTTACACTTTACTCGATATTTTTCACAGTTTGCCCAACTGGAACCTATGGAAACCCTTCTTCATCTTGCCAAGATTGCCCAGCCGGCAGTTTCACGGACACAAAGGGTCAGGATACCTGTAGGCAGTGCGGTGTGGGCTACTTTTCTAGTGGAGGGGCTTCGTCCTGTACGAAATGTAAAACTGGGTTCACTAATAATGCTGACTTCTCTGCCTGTGGTAAATAATTATTTCCAACATATTGCGTTGGTCTAGGTCCATTAAATCCGGATTTTTTAAGCTAACAAAATTCCATCCTACACTCAATTAATCCCGTAATTATATTCAGTTTGTCCGGCGGGATATGTAAGAACTGACAGCAACTCATGCACACAGTGTGCCGCTGGTACATACTCGGAGAGTATTGGTGCAACTACATGCACACAGTGTACCGCTGGTACATACTCGGAGAGTGTTGGTGCAACTCAATGTATCAAGTGTCCTGACGGATCTGTTTCAATTTCACCGGGAGCAACAGATTGCACTCAGTGTCCATCAGGAGCAACCAACAATGATGAATTTACTGAGTGTGGTAAGTGTTTAGGCTGGCAAACATAATTTCCCACCTTACATTACATGATTTAGATAACTTACACTTTACTCGATATTTTTCACAGTTTGCCCAACTGGAACCTATGGAAACCCTTCTTCATCTTGCCAAGATTGCCCAGCCGGCAGTTTCACGGACACAAAGGGTCAGGATACCTGTAGGCAGTGCGGTGTGGGCTACTTTTCTAGTGGAGGGGCTTCGTCCTGTACGAAATGTAAAACTGGGTTCACTAATAATGCTGACTTCTCTGCCTGTGGTAAATAATTATTTCCAACATATTGCGTTGGTCTAGGTCCATTAAATCCGGATTTTTTAAGCTAACAAAATTCCATCCTACACTCAATTAATCCCGTAATTATATTCAGTTTGTCCGGCGGGATATGTAAGAACTGACAGCAACTCATGCACACAGTGTGCCGCTGGTACATACTCGGAGAGTATTGGTGCAACTACATGCACACAGTGTACCGCTGGTACATACTCGGAGAGTGTTGGTGCAACTCAATGTATCAAGTGTCCTGACGGATCTGTTTCAATTTCACCGGGAGCAACAGATTGCACTCAGTGTCCATCAGGAGCAACCAACAATGATGAATTTACTGAGTGTGGTAAGTGTTTAGGCGGACAAACACAATTTTGATAACTTCCATGCATTTTACTTGGTGACGCAGTCACCCCTACACTGGTCGTGTGCAGCGCGACAACGAGGCCGCGAGAGGTGATTGCAACACCAAGCATTTTACACGACCCTTTTTCACAGTTTGCCCAACTGGAACCTATGGAAACCCTTCTTCATCTTGCCAAGACTGCCTAGCCGGAACTTTCACAGACAGCAAGGGTCAGGATTCCTGTACACAGTGCGAAGTGGGACACTTTTCCGCTCAAAAGGCTTCTTCCTGCACAAAATGTGGCACAGGGTTCACTAATAATGCTCATTTCTCTGCTTGCGGTAAATAAATGTTTACAATTTTTCCAGATTATTCCACAACATTTGTCTTGCTCGACGATGTTTGTTGAACAAAACTACACAATATAACTTTGACTACATAAAGATCTTTCAGTATGCCCCATCGGTACACACGAGGCGGGGTCTACATGTGAAAGTTGCCCTGAAAATAAACTCAGCCCCATGGGATCACCTGACTCTACATCTTGTACAGAAGGTAACGGTGCTTTGTAGTTTTTATAATGGTTGGTAATTGTATCACCCTTATACCACACATACCCCACTATGATCATAACAGTCGGACCCCGATTTACCAGCTTTGGGCGGCGCTGTGCTGGTGGTCAATACGTTATACGGCGGAGAACCACTGTTAGGTTTTACTTAATATACGTTTTCTTTTAGATTGGATAGAGCTAGGAGAAGGCACCTACACGATTGATTTGACGCCGGTCTCCAAAGTTTCATTTGAGCTTCTAGCTGGTGCCAGTGCAGTTTTCAAAACAGAAACTGCTGTGTTATGTGAACTTGCTTCTGGACAAGTTGAATACAAGCTAGTGAAGACTGGAGAAGAATGGAGGTATGTCCTCTTCTTTAGGAACCCCGATCCAAGTCTTCCTAATCGTTAGATCTGTAGAACGATGCTTTAACTTCACGCAATACCACATTCTGATTTCAGTTGGACAGGTATAACATGTGTAGATGAACCCTTCTTCCTTACAAACTTGATTGTTACCCTGAGATCTACATCGGGATCCAGTTCTCCACTCCTCAAATTGAAAGCAGAAACACCAGATAATGATGAAGGTGAAGATGATGACACTTTACGTACAAGTAAGTTGGTCCATTCTCAAAAGTCATAGTTGGTTTCTTTTTACTGAGTTTATATTATATTGAAATTCAGGGATTCAATTTGAATCCCTATTACTTTCCGTTTGTTGGTGTAAAGTTGTATGTATTCCGTTATTGAAAGGATAAATATTGCATTATCCTTGAACTGAATGTTAGTTATTATTTATTAGTTTAGTGGTTCAGGGACCACTATGCTAATTTAGTTTGTTGCTAATTCGTAAGACAGACATACTGATAGACACTTTATATCGATAAGATTTGTGTTAGAGAAAGACAGAAAGACAGATCCCCAGAACGAATTGTTAGAGCTACCTGTTCTTTTTAACCCCACACGCTAGGGAGAGCCGGTCAGGGATAGAAACTTCAGTTTTCTATAACAGTGTCTTTCTCTCTATCTCTCTCTCTAGCTCTCTCTCTCTCTCTCTCTCTCTCGCTCTCTCTCTCCCTCCGAAAAGAAAGTTTAGGAGAGCAATCCTTGTGTTGTACTAAACAGAAGAGTTCAGTTGTGGAGCCATTACTGCTGATCTAACGTAGAGCGCTGATCCCCAGCGTCCAGTATTCTTTGTTCAGTTGTTCAGTTGTTTCGTTTTCAAAAACAGTCGTAGTTGGTATGTAAAGTTTGAAGATTTCAAAATGTTACTCCGCCGAGGACTGGTCGCTTTGGCAGTGGTTCTAATTATTGTTTCTTCTCAGTCAACCCGTAAGTAAACAGCAAAAAATATTTGATTTATCTGGAGAGGGATCCGAAGTCGGATTGTTTTCATTTCGTGGTTGAATGGCCTACCCATTTTCTTAAGCTGTACTTCACCAATACAAGTAAACTGATCTTTTTAGGTTGGATCACTGTGTCTGAGTTATCAGAGCCAACATATGATGAGTTGAAGACACTGAACGACAATGGTCTGAACACGGCTTCTGAAATGACTCACGTTATGCGATGGAAAACAAGTGATCAGATTTTTGAAAAACAACATTCGGTCAGCCAAAAATATGTAATGTTTCTGGAGAAGAAAGGTGGAGAAGCGATTAATATTATCTTTTCTCACAACGGAGAGGAAATTACAAGACTTCGCTGGGATGAAAACAGTATCGAAGAGATCGATGGTACACAACACTGTAGCAACATAGCTACAACAGACATTGACTGTTCATCGGTTGAATTCTGGATTGTAGCGAAAAATAACGACGGAGAACCTTTGAACATCTACTGTGGTTCTGAATTAAAATATCAAGTTAATAGCGGATATGAGAAATGTATTTTTGAAAAGCATTCGCACGACACATACTTCCATTCTTCGCTGAGCAATCACTATGTGTATTGGAGTGTACTTGAATTTCAATCCGGTATGTAACGCAAAACTTATAAACTGTTCTGTAGAGTGTATGTGTGATTATAAAACGTATTACATGCCTCGCTGAGGTGTTTAAATAAGTATTTAAATAAACTTTTTTCCAGAATCGAGCTGCTACTCTAATGGCGAATATTTATACGCTCAATCCGGAACTGGAGAATGCAAACCCTGTCCGAGTGTCAGCAGTCCCTTTCCGATAAGCTATGATGGAGACGAAGAAGCTTACAACTGTTTGAGTTCAACCCATCGATCACTTGATGGTCCCAGCTTTCACATTGGTATGTTTAACCGACTTTTCTACCCAAACTATAATACGCTCAAATAAAATAGGTTTTATAAATCAGTAATCACGATCAGTTTTATTTATCTGAGTTTCTCTTTTTCAGGATGGGCAAACGCTCCTCCCTGTGAATCATCGGAATGTGCAATCACCTTGCAAAATGAAGAAAAGATTACCTTCGAGATTTCTGGTCCAATACCAAACAAGGTTATGTTTTATGGCGGCTCGTACAACTCTAGGGTTCTTCAAGTTTTGGTTGATTTCGACGCGACAATTTCAAAGGTGTTCTTTGGTTGCGATATAGATGTAAACGCAGCTGTAGAATCCATTAATAATGGAAATGTTGCTGGATGCTCAACTACTCTCAAGATCCAACTGAATCGAACTCAGCTACAGTTCGCTTGTGATGATAACTGGGACGATACTCTTATTTCGTATCAACCTTCTGGCTGCAGTATTGACCTGACAAGTTTTTCCTTCCTAACAGAAACGATTTACACTACTTATACTGAAGAAGGTAAGCACTAAGCAGTGCAATGTATGGGATTAAACTACAAATTAAAAATTCTAATTTACCTAAAAACGTTTTTAACCAGAGTCTACGAACATGCAATGTGGGCTGGGCTACGGTTTGTCTGGGACCCATCAATGTATGATGTGCACTCAAGGGTATTACAGTGATACAGTAGACGATCAGGCGTGTAAACAATGCCCTCTTAACAGTGTTAGCAATTCTAATTTCACTGGATGTGGTAAGTTAAAATGGAAAGAAAAATAAAATAACTCCCTGGTAGTTGTACTAAGTGTACCGTGCTACTACTACAACTACTTCGATGCCTGTATTTACGTCCAGTATTCTTTGTTCAGTTGTTCAGTTGTTTCGTTTTCAAAAACAGTCGTAGTTGGTATGTAAAGTTTGAAGATTTCAAAATGTTACTCCGCCGAGGACTGGTCGCTTTGGCAGTGGTTCTAATTATTGTTTCTTCTCAGTCAACCCGTAAGTAAACAGCAAAAAATATTTGATTTATCTGGAGAGGGATCCGAAGTCGGATTGTTTTCATTTCGTGGTTGAATGGCCTACCCATTTTCTTAAGCTGTACTTCACCAATACAAGTAAACTGATCTTTTAAGGTTGGATCACTGTGTCTGAGTTATCAGAGCCAACATATGATGAGTTGAAGACACTGAACGACAATGGTCTGAACACGGCTTCTGAAATGACTCACGTCATGAGATGGAAAACAAGTAATCAGATTTTTGAAAAACAACATTCGGTCAGCCAAAAATATGTAATGTTTCTGGAGAAGAAAGGTGGAGTGGAGATTAATATCATCTTTTCTCACAACGGAGAGGAAATTACAAGACTTCGCTGGGATGAAAACAGTATCGAAGAGATCGGTGACACACAACACTGTAGCAACATAGCTACAACAGACATTGACTGTTCATCGGTTGAATTCTGGATTGTAGCGAAAAATAACGACGGAGAACCTTTGAACATCTACTGTGGTTCTGAATTAAAATATCAAGTTAATAGCGGATATGAGAAATGTATTTTTGAAAAGCATCCGCACGACACATACTTCCATTCTTCGCTGAGCAATCACTATGTGTATTGGAGTGTACTTGAATTTCAATCCGGTATGTAACGCAAAACTTATAAACTGTTCTGTAGAGTGTATGTGTGATTATAAAACGTATTACATGCCTCGCTGAGGTGTTTAAATAAGTATTTAAATAAACTTTTTTCCAGAATCGAGCTGCTACTCTAATGGCGAATATTTATACGCTCAATCCGGAACTGGAGAATGCAAACCCTGTCCGAGTGTCAGCAGTCCCTTTCCGATAAGCTATGATGGAGACGAAGAAGCTTACAACTGTTTGACAAGTTGGGTAGCTAGTGAACTACCAGGGTCGAAAGTGTAACCATACAAAAACCGACTTTTCTACCCAAACTATAATACGCTCAAATAAAATAGGTTTTATAAATCAGTAATCACGATCAGTTTTATCTATCTGAGTTTCTCTTTTTCAGGATGGGCAAACGCTCCTCCCTGTGAATCATCGGAATGTGCAATCACCTTGCAAAATGAAGAAAAGATTACCTTCGAGATTTCTGGTCCAATACCAAACAAGGTTATGTTTTATGGCGGCTCGTACAACTCTAGGGTTCTTCAAGTTTTGGTTGATTTCGACGCGACAATTTCAAAGGTGTTCTTTGGTTGCGATATAGAACATTTGCGTCGACATCTTAGGTAATTATTACCTTTACAACGACCTACGACAACTACTCTCAAGATCCAACTGAATCGAACTCAGCTACAGTTCGCTTGTGATGATAACTGGGACGATACTCTTATTTCGTATCAACCTTCTGGCTGCAGTATTGACCTGACAAGTTTTTCCTTCCTAACAGAAACGATTTACACTACTTATACTGAAGAAGGTAAGCACTAAGCAGTGCAATGTATGGGATTAAACTACAAATTAAAAATTCTAATTTACCTAAAAACGTTTTTAACCAGAGTCTACGAACATGCAATCACCCGACCCGATGCCAAACAGACCCTGGGTAGTTACATACTACACGTGACAAGGGTATTACAGTGATACAGTAGACGATCAGGCGTGTAAACAATGCCCTCTTAACAGTGTTAGCAATTCTAATTTCACTGGATGTGGTAAGTTAAAATGGAAAGAAAAATAAAATAACTCCCTGGTAGTTGTACTAAGTGTACCGTGCTACTACTACAACTACTTCGATGCCTGTATTTACTTTGAAAAGCAGTTAAAAATCTCTTTCGTCTCTAAACCCTTGATGTTAATGGTTTTTAATGTAATTTATTTCATTCAGTTTGCAAAATGGGATACGCAGGAACCAATAGCAACTCATGTACGGCATGTAACCCTGGTTCATTCTCGGACGTTACTGGCTCAACTCAATGTATTCCTTGTGCCACTGGCTCCGTTTCAATTTCACCGGGAGCAACAGATTGCACTCAGTGTCCAACAGGATTCACGAGCAATAATGATTTTACTGAGTGTGGTAAGTATTAGGAAACCTGAAACAGCAGAAAACTTATTAGAGATTTTAAATTTCGGACAACGTATTCTTTAGCAAGGTTTATATTTGGATTATGGCAATAAAATTCCGCCCGTCACCCAAGTCTAGAACTATAAAACTCTTTCAGTTTGTCTTGCGGGGTATGAACTAATCGGCAGTACATGCACATCTTGTTCTCCTGGTAGTATGAACCTGGTATGACCGTGTTTAGTTACACTTTTTACACGTGTAGGGTCTGTTTCAAGATCATCAGGAGCAACAGATTGCACACAGTGTCCAACAGGAGCAACCTTGTTACTACTAAAATGGTACACACCATTCAATTTTCACTGAAAAGAAAATCTTATCAGTAACTTGAAACTCTTTCAGTTTGTCAGGCGGGATACGCAGGAACCAATAGCAACTCATGCACAGCCTGTGACGCTGGTTCATACTCGGACGTTACTGGCGCAACTCAATGTACACCATGTGCTGACGGAACTATTTCAACATCATCAGGGGCAACAGTGTGCACTCCGACAAGTTGTCCTCGTTGATTGTTACTACTAAAATGGTACACACCATTCAATAAAAGTTATTTTTCTTTTTCTTATCAGTAACTTAAAACTCTTTTAGTTTGTGCAATGGGATACGCAGGAACCAATAGCAACTCATGTATACAATGTACCGCTGGTTCTTACTCGGACGTTACTAACGGAACAATATGTAAAACTTGTGACACTCGCTACGTTGCACCATCATCGGGAGCAACAAGTTGTACCGAGTGTTCAAAAGGATGGACTAACAATGATGATTTTACTGAGTGTGGTAAGTGTTTAGGCGGGCCTTACATTATATGATTTAGACAACTAAAATACATTTTACACGACCCTTTTTCTGTCAAACGGGTTGACCTTGGATACCTTTGGGAAGATCATCTTGCCAAGACTGCCTAGCCGGAACTTTCACAGACAGCAAGGGTCAGGCTACCTGTAGACAGTGCGACGTGGGATACTTTTCCGGTCAGAAGGCTTCTTCCTGCACTGAATGTGTCTCTGGGCTCACTAACAGTCCTGACTTCTCTGATTGTGGTAAGTTATTATTTCCAAATTTTCCCAGATTTCTAATTTTTCCAGATTACTTCACAACATTTGCCTTGCTCGACGCTGTTTGTTGAACAAAACTACACAATATAACCTTGGACTACCTTGACCCTATTAAAATTTTTCAGTTTGCCCCATTGGTACACACGAGGCGGGGTCTAGCTGTAATAGTTGCCCTGCCAATAAACTCAGTCCCATGGGATCAGCTGACTCTGCATCTTGTATAACAGGTAGATTAAATTGCTGTCCTGCTGAGTGGATTTGTCACGTTTGACCTACACGAGGTCTTACTGTAATTAATAATTATTTTGTGGTTTTAAGTAATTTTGTTTCAGACTGGATAGAGCTAGGAGAAGGCACCTACACGATTGATTTGAGGTCAGTCTTCAAAATTTCATTTGAGATTATAACTGGTCAGGGTACCAGTGTTGTTTTCAAAACAAATACTGCTGTGTTATGTGAACATACCACTGGACAAGATGAATACAAGCTAGTGAAGACTGGAGACGAATGGAGGTAAGTGATCCCTGGTCCAATCTTTAGGAAGAAAGATCTATAGAATGGTTGACCTGATGTGACGTCACTTTTGGGTAACGGAATTTCACTTATGTTGCCATTGTCGAGAGTTTTTAATCAGTAATCTTGTTGTGTCTTCACTCTTCGTATCACATACTTCCATCTACTGACTGTTCAATATAGCACATCACCACTATTTCAGTTGGTCCGGTATAACATGTGGAGACTCCTTCTCCCTAACAAACTTAATTGTTACCCTGAGATCTACATCGGGATCCATTTCAACACTCCTCAAATTGAAAGCAGAAATACCAGGCAATGGTGGAGGTGTAGGTGAAGGTGGTGACAATGGTGGTGAAGGAGGTGAAAATGGTGGTGAAGGAGGTGAAAATGGAGGTGAAGGTGGTGAAAATGGAGGTGAACGAGGTGAAAATGGAGGTGAAGGTGGTGAAAATGGTGGTGAAGGAGGTGAAAATGGAGGTGAAGGTGGTGAAAATGGAGGTGAACGAGGTGAAAATGGAGGTGAAGGTGGTGAAAATGGAGGTGAACGAGGTGAAAATGGAGGTGAAGGTGGTGAAAATGGAGGTGAACGAGGTGAAAATGGAGGTGAAGGTGGTGAAAATGGTGGTGAAGGAGGTGAAAATGGAGGTGAAGG
>AVPN01000470.1:2183-19644 GCA_000695325.1 Pleurobrachia bachei | reverse complement strand
GGGGGGGTCGGAGAGGACAAATAAAAAGATGCGGTGGAAAAAGAAAACTCGCCTTTCTCCCCGAAAATTTTCATTCCTTCACAAAATCCCAATATCTCAAGCCTGTCTCAAACTGTGTTTTGCTACACAAATATTAATTCCAATTTACAGAAAACTAATCCTCGTATTAACTGGATTAGTTTGCAAATCAACGATTTTGTCGCAAAATTTCAAAATAAACTGAAAGACTACAGGAGCAGGCCATGCAAGAAGATCCATCATATGATAGGAGAATAAAATAATTTGTTATGATAGCAAATTTATATGGTGAGCTCTCCGATCGAGTCCCTAAATGGGATTTATCGTACAAATATATCTGACCCAGTACTCTACTTATCAATAAATAGTGCCGGATACGTTGAGAAATCCTTCGAGAGATAGAGAGAGAAAGGGTGAGATAGAGAGCTAGAAAGAGATAGAGAGAAACTCGAGTCTATTCCAATAGCTTGTAGAAAACAAACAATGGTGCTCGAGGTCAGGAGGGTATAATATAAACACTGTAGGAGTTAATATAGATATCACATTTGTAACCCTTAGTCCCCACTCGATCACAACAAATTGGATTCATTTATTTTGTTTGCTCTGTAAACTACGCTTGACCTCTCCGACAGCTCCCCTCTTCAACAGCTCCTCTGAGCAGTCTCCAAGAGAAGATCCAGTCTCCGAAAGTTCAAGTCTCCAATAACAGCTCTACAGACTACAACAGCTCCCCTCTCCAACAACTCTAACAGCTCCACTCCCGGTCTTCGACAGCAGCAGCTCTATTTGAACATGGTGTCTCAACTATTATCAGATCAGTGTTTTCATCACCAATTTGTAGTAGGACGTTCTGCAACTATCCGTGAACATCCCCAGCTCGTATCAAACATCTATAATCTACTTCAACAACTGTTTTAATTGGTTATACAATTGTGTTACTCAGACTGGTCTTTGAATTAAAAGGCCTCTTTTGAACATTGGAAGACCTCGTCGAGAAGCAGTTTTCAGTATTATACCTGATCAAGATATGGAATTTTTGGAGATACATATTATCAGCTCACGATCTCCCCTCCTGCTGCTACATGTCTATCAGAGACTATTATCCCCTCCTGCTGCAGGTCTATCAGCTCGTTATTATGTGGAATGAGCTTGAAAGAGAATAATTTTCAATCATCTGACCCAATGATCTCACTACAAGGTTTAACAAAATTCTCCCTCCTCCCCTCTGCATAGTTATAAAGTTTTAACTTATCTTCAAAACGACATACGGGGTTCCAGATTCTCCCACACCCCTCTAACTATTGCTTGGAATCCCATGGGGGGAGGCCTTCTTCCTCCCCCTGGCGTGATATATTATAACATCCCAGTCTAAATAATATATATTTCTGATCCAGGATTCTCTCAATTGTCTATTGTTGGTATAACCAGGACGATGGATGGGTGTGATCCAGGGTGGTGTTTAACCAGCTTGGTGCAGACTGGACACACTTTTCATTTGTCTCATGCACCACTTCCGTGTCTCGCCCACCACCCTCGTTACAATCCATCTCTCCCTGACCTGGTGGTGGTGAGAGAGAGGGAGTCCTGGGAGCGCAGCACGCTTGACCTCTCCGACAGCTCCCCTCTTCAACAGCTCCTCTGAGCAGTCTCCAAGAGAAGATCCAGTCTCCGAAAGTTCAAGTCTCCAATAACAGCTCTACAGACTACAACAGCTCCCCTCTCCAACAACTCTAACAGCTCCACTCCCGGTCTTCGACAGCAGCAGCTCTATTTGAACATGGTGTCTCAACTATTATCAGATCAGTGTTTTCATCACCAATTTGTAGTAGGACGTTCTGCAACTATCCGTGAACATCCCCAGCTCGTATCAAACATCTATAATCTACTTCAACAACTGTTTTAATTGGTTATACAATTGTGTTACTCAGACTGCAGAAACTTAATTTTCCGGAGAAAACTTGTAACCTTCTGGAGCAGCTCTTCCAGTTTTCAGTATTATACCTGATCAAGATATGGGATTTTTGGAGATACATTTTATCAGCTCACGATCTCCCCTCCTGCTGCTACAGGTCTATCAGAGACTATTATCCCCTCCTGCTGCAGGTCTATCAGCTCGTTATTATGTGGAATGAGCTTGAAAGAGAATAATTTTCAATCATCTGACCCAATGATCTCACTACAAGGTTTAACAAAATTCTCCCTCCTCCCCTCTGCATAGTTATAAAGTTTTAACTTAACTTCAAAACGACATACGCGGTTTCAGAATCTCCCACACCCCTCTAACTATAGCTTGGAATCCCACGGGGAGGCAGCTTCTTCCTCCCCCTGGCGTGATATGTTAAAACATCCCAGCTTCCCGCTAAATAATATATTTCTGATCCAGGGATGGGGACTCTCAATTGTCCATTGTTGGTATAACGATGGGTGGGTGTGTGATCCAGGGTGGTGTTTAACCAGCTTGGTGCAGACTGGACACACTTTTCATTTGTCTCATGCACCACTTCCGTGTCTCGCCCACCACCCTCGTTACAATCCATCTCTCCCTGACCTGGTGGTGGTGAGAGAGAGGGAGTCCTGGGAGCGCAGCAGAGATCACGTGACATGCAGGGGGGTCACGTGATCGGAGTTAGATTGTCACGTGGGCTGCGCGTGAGCACACGCCTAATGAGGGGTAAGGGGTGCAAGGGGAGAGAGGAAGAGAGAGAGGTATTTTACCCAGTTCAATCAACGTTGTTGCTCTTATACACAACATCAATCGATCCAGATCTATCTACCTATGTTTATTAAAGAGGAACTTGAGCAGTTTAACAACCAACACCAGAACACCACCAGCATGATGACCTCAATGGAGCATCATCACCAGTTGCCGGACCCGCACCACCCCCACCAGCTCCTGTACATTGAACCAACCTATCACACCTTGGATATCTACAATTCTCCTACTGCACCTAATGGTATTTCAACTCCGTTTGAGTATAGTTTGGAGTGTTTGCAGTACCAGCAGGATGCGGTCGCTGCTATGGGATCACCGCCACTTACACCGAATGAGCCGATATTCTTCCCCGGGACACCTCATTCTGTGCCTGTTGGGGCTAATGGACGGTTTCTTAACGATGAGATCTTTCATAGTCATATGGTAGGTTTTGTTTTTTAGATCATCTTAGTTTAAGTTTAGATTATCTTAGTTTTAGTTTATTTTCTCTTTTAGATTCTCTTAATTTTAATTTATTAGATTCTCTCACTTCTAGCTGTTTGTTCCAGTCTTGTCCTATATGTCAGCTTGCTACTTGCACAGTTGTTTGTTGTAAAACTTCTCCAATTACAATTCGCGCATGCACCATACTATTGACAATGATACCTGACCCCCTCGTTACCATCACACTCTGTAACAGTCTCTAATTGTTTATGGCACAGTGACATCACTCTCTCTCTAATTGTTTATGGCACATCACACTCTGTAACAGTCTCTCTAACAGTCTCTCATTTCAGCTAAACTACCAGTTCCCTACTACCATTGTGGACCCCCAATTCAAGACGTCCCCGGAGCACTACGAACAGGAACAGTGGATGCATGATGTGGAACATCAGCAGGATAATAGAGTTCTATCTCCTGTACCCGAAACAGTTGAACCTAGGATTAGTTCGACCACTGAGATCATTCCCGCACCAGTCAAACCTAAATGTAAGTGAAGTCACTGTATCTCTCTCTCTCTCTTTCTCTCTCTCTCTCTCTCTCTCTCTCTCTCTCTCTCTCTCTCTATCCATCTCTAGATCCATCTGATCTAGATTAGACCTCGTTGATACATTTTCTAACAGTTTCCAATCCACAGCATCTAAGAAGAAGAGGAAGCCACCAGCTGTTGATATTACCGATTACAATGTGAATTGTGTGACGAAAAAACCTCCCTTCTCCTACATTGCCCTCATCACAATGGCCATCAAAAACTCAGAAGAAAAACGGTAATATAAGTCCATGCTCCTTCATAAACACTTTCATTGCTCCTTTATAAACATAAACAAACCACTACGTCACATGTCACAAAGCATTGTGTATTTGTAGCCAGTATGTATGGTGTATGGAATTTGGTGTGGATGAGACATGCCATTGTGGCGGTGGTGGCAGCTGTCTTCTATTACTATCTCTCTCTTCCTCTCTCCCTCTCTCTTTCTCTCAATATCTCTCTCGCTCACTCTCTTTCTCTCTCTCTCTCTCTCCCTCTCTCTTTCTCTCACTATCTCACTCACTCTCTCTCTCTCTCTCTCTCTCTCACCCCTCTCTCCTATATCTCGATGTATTATTTGTCATGCACCAAGTTGCTACTCATTCTTTATTTGCGCCGTAGCTCCTTCATCTTCTTATCTGATACGAAGAGTCAGCTCGAGTAGAGATGGAGGGAAAAAAAGAAAGAGAGAGAGAGCTAGAGAGAGAGAGAGAGAGAGAAAGAGAGATGAGAATAAGATGATGATGCATGATTTTCTTAAACCTTCTGACCACCAACGAACCCCCGTAACCCGCGTACAGAGCTTCTTCCTGCGGGCAAAACTGCTCTCTCTCTCCCTATCATTCCCTGCTCTCTCTCCCTCTCTCATTCCCGTTCCCGGCCCCCCAACTGGCGCCACCATGGCTACGTATGATCATGCTGCACCGTGCAATAGCTGGACCCGCTCCAATGTGGTCATTCTAGAAGCTACTCCTGGCCGCCACAATGCACACTCGCATACACACTCTCACCATCTAGACTCAATCTCTCAACTCACCCCGTACCTTCTATCTCTCTCTCTCTCTCTCTCTCTCTCATTCTGGGTTCGCTTGTCATGCAATCTAAGGATTGGGAGAGCGCTGCTCATTTAGCTGCAATCAACTGCTGAAGAGTCCTCTTCTACTGCGCTCATACATTTTCATCAAGAGTAGGGAGAGAGATTGGGGTAGAAAGTGGGTGAGAGAGAGAGGGGAGAGAGGATGAGAGTAGAGTAGAAAGTGATAGAGAGAGAGAGATTACGCGAGCTTTTGAAAGATCCCCAATCCGTCACAATATGGGTAAAGAGTGTGAGAGTCACGAGAAAACTACCATCATCATCAACATTCCATAGTGACGTCACTTTAACATTCCATTCCTCCCCACCAGAATGACGCTCTCGGGTATCTACGAGTTCATTATGGAGAAGTTCCCATACTACAAGGAGAACAAGCAGGGCTGGCAGAATAGTGTCCGACATAATCTATCCCTAAACGATTGTTTTGTAAAGGTAAATATATTAACTCTTGATTTCTCTCCCCTAAACGTCTGCTCTCGCCTATCTCCGATCGTGTCTATACATATCCCCGCCCCATATTACACGAGCCTATAAGATTAACCCGTTTAGTTAATCGAACCCCACCCTTTAGGTGACCCGTGAGACCGGACGACCAGGGAAGGGCAACTACTGGGCCCTGGACCCCGCCGCTGAAGATATGTTCGATAACGGGAGTTACAGGCGCAGGAGGAAGAGGTTCAAGAGGCACGGCAGCACTGATTGTAGGTCAGGCAAGAGGTCCAGCAGGAATACTGTAAACCGAGTTCAGACGATTTCTGATATCCTCAATGCTACGTTGTCCGCACCCACCTCTGTCGAGCAAAGGTAGATTATAATTAGCATTATAATTATACAGTCCTCAATCCCAAAACTAACATAATATGGTATCTCTTATTATGTTGAACATTTCAACTAACATACCCTCTCTCCCTCCAGTTCCCTTCCATTTGAACCCGTCCTCCATGGATCGCCCTCTACAACTCATGAATTCATTGGAACACGGGGCTACTACAGCTCCCATCCTGACAACAATGCTGATCAGTGCTTTCCTAACGTCATGGTAATTATAATACCCACTGATATAATTGATTATTATACCCACTGCTTTTCAAGGGGGTATCACCCAGTGACAATCATTTTCACATTCTGTAGCTCGGGGTTGTTCTATAGCCTGCCAATCTTCACTGTCCCGACTGAGATTGAATCTCATTAAAACGCTAATAACAAGGCTTTGTTAATCAGTCTTTGCTTCTCTCTCTCTCTCTCTCTCTCTCGCTCTCTCCCTCTCCATTTTACCCTTTCCTATTCGCTTGATTGGGCGTCATGACGAATTGAACAAAACTCGATCTCTGCACGATAATAGCGGGGCATGTGTTTTCACATGCTAGCATGGTGATCTCTCCAATTAGGGATTCACAAAAACAATCAATTAAGGAATCCATTCAACACAAAAACAATCAATTAGCTTGTTTTCACGATATATCACCCAATCAACTACAGCTTGAAGCTAATTATTATTTACTTTTCAGCAGCCAGCCAGCTACGAACATCATCAACACAACAACAAGCTCGGACACAAGAGAGCTCCGACAATAAGTTTTGAGAATGAGAACATTGATCCCAATGTGTTCCTCGCAACACCGCCCACAACCCCTCCCACCGGTTAGTTTATGATGATTCTTTGAGTCCGGTTTCATGGAAATGTTTAGCTGTAGGACTGTCATACTGTCTGTCTATGGTCGTAGATAGATCTCTCAGACCCTCAACTAACCCACTCTTTTCTGCAGGTGGTGACCAAAGTTCAGCCCCTGTCTTCTTCAACCTCTCCATCGCTACCTCATTCTCTAAGGAGCAGCCAGCTGAGCCTGCTGAGCAGCAGGGATCAGTGATAACATACGATAGTAAGGGTACTGATCCCCCCTCGCCCAACTAAGAAGAAGGAGTATACACCTACCAGCAATGAAGTCCCATGCAGGAGATTTGATCCCGAGCCAGAAGAAAAGGACTGAACGAAGTTGATCAGATTTATAGTAGACGACTGCTTCGAGATTTTAAGATCGTGAAAGAGAGACCGCGTCAGAGAGAGATGATCATTATCAACGTACGAGATATCAAAGGACAATTTGGATACCATGTATCCCACAAAACCCCCCGAACGAGAGTGTTTTTGAGCGAAACAAATTGCAATATATTTGTGTGTTGGAATGAATTTTCAGTTAATGAAAACACACACTTTTTAATCAAAGATATATATTCAGCGAGAAATTAAAATCAGAGAAAGCTACTAATTTATATCAAGAGTGGAGATAGTTTTTATATATGACCCTTTATATGTATATGGCTCATTTCTCGCCCGGTGCGAAGGCCTTGAAAATTCGGAGGTGATCGATATTATAGATGACTCGATAGTTTTAACAGAATTTTATATAACGTAACTTTATACACATTTCGTACTTAAGAACTTTATTTATACCGCGAATCAACCAAAATATGGTGATCGCACCTTAAATTCCACGAGTTTTCTAATTCTCAGATATTCCAGAAAATAGTCCCTACTGAACCAACTCTCGAGCGAGAGTTCCACTCATATACCAGTAAGGACTATTTTCTATTCAGACTTTGCTCTGCCTAACCCTCACAGTGTGAGAACTCGGACTATTCCACAGCTCTGTAGTATTTGTCAGTGTCACTCTCATATGACAATGACCGCTCTACGAGCTGGAGATTGAGTGATCTAGTACCAGAACTATATAGCATTGGTATTTCCCATCACACAATATAGGGGGGTCGGGGCGACCTGGATCGGATAGAAAATCGAATTACACTGGAGAGGGGATCAGAGAGACGGGAGAGAGAGAGAGAGAGAGAGAGAGAGAGAGAGAGAGGTGTTTTCACATGCTAGCATGGTGATCTCTCCAATTAGGGAATCACAAAAACAATCAATTAAAGAATCCATCATAACACAAAAACAATCAATTAGCTTGTTTTCACGATAAATCACCCAATCAACTACCCGGCCAGCTTAAAGCTAATTGCTGTTTTCTTTTCAGCAAGCAGCCAGCTACGACCACCATCAACAACACAACAAGCTCGGACACAAGAGAGCACCGACAATAAGTTTTGAGAATGAGAATATTGACCCCAATGTGTTCCTGGCGACACCGCCCACAACCCCTCCAACTGGTAAGTTGACGATGATTTCACTCCGGTTTCATGGAAATGTTTAGCTGTCTCAGTCTGTCAAAATGTCTGTCTATAATTGTACTCTCAGACCCGCAACTAACCCATTCTTTTCTGCAGGTGGTGACCAAAGTTCAGCCCCTGTCTTCTTCAACCTCTCCATCGCTACCTCATTCTCTAAGGAGCAGCCAGCTGAGCCTGCTGAGCAGCAGGGATCAGTGATAACATACGATAGTAAGGGTACTGATCCCCCCTCGCCCAACTAAGAAGAAGGAGTATACACCTACCAGCAATGAAGTCCCATGCAGGAGATTTGATCCCGAGCCAGAAGAAAAGGACTGAACGAAGTTGATCAGATTTATAGTAGCCGCCTGCTTCGAGATTTTAAGATCGTAAAAGAGAGACTGAGTCAGAGAGAGATGATCAACGTACGAGATATCAAAGGACAATTTGGATACCATGTATCCCACAAAACCCCCCGGCTGGCCGAACGAGAGTGTTTTTGAGCGAAACAAATTGCAATATATTTGTGTGTTGGAATGAATTTTCAGTTAATGAAAACACACACTTTTTAATCAAAGATATATATTCAGCGAGAAATTAAAATCAGAGAAAGCTACTAATTTATATCAAGAGTGGAGATAGTTTTTATATATGACCCTTTATATGTATATGGCTCATTTCTCGCCCGGTGCGAAGGCCTTGAAAATTCGGAGGTGATCGATATTATAGATGACTCGATAGTTTTAACAGAATTTTATATAACGTAACTTTATACACATTTCGTACTTAAGAACTTTATTTATACCGCGAATCAACCAAAATATGGTGATCGCACCTTAAATTCCACGAGTTTTCTAATTCTCAGATATTCCAGAAAATAGTCCCTACTGAACCAACTCTCGAGCGAGAGTTCCACTCATATACCAGTAAGGACTATTTTCTATTCAGACTTTGCTCTGCCTAACCCTCACAGTGTGAGAACTCGGACTATTCCACAGCTCTGTAGTATTTGTCAGTGTCACTCTCATATGACAATGACCGCTCTACGAGCTGGAGATTGAGTGATCTAGTACCAGAACTATATAGCATTGGTATTTCCCATCACACAATATAGGGGGGTCGGGGCGACCTGGATCGGATAGAAAATCGAATTACACTGGAGAGGGGATCAGAGAGACGGGAGAGAGAGAGAGAGAGAGAGAGAGAGAGAGAGAGAGTGAGAGATGGGGATCAGAGAGTGAGATGGGGAGAAAGAGAACCGAGTTGTGAGGCAAGCAATAGCTTGGGGAAATACTACACAAACGATAATCAGATTATAAGATAGAATTGCGGCGCCCCGGCCTCCATATCACGACGGACCAGTTCTCCTCTTCACCAGTCCGACCTCTGAGAAATGTGGGAAAATCTCAACTGATAGGGGGGGGGGGAGAAAATTAGGGAAGCTACAACAGAATCTGATCAAATCACAATTCCGGTTGATCGATATGTATTTTGTGGGAGGATCAGATAGGCGGGGTTTCACGGGCCATGGGAAATTTCTTGGGGACTGCGGAATGTGAGGGTAGGGGTATCACTTTTTTACAACTTGTAACTATTGCACGTCCAGAGCAGGAATCGTCAATTCCGAATCGAATTAATTGGATTGGAAAATTCCCAGGAAATTGAAAGCGTTCCTAAATCTTTCATTGTTCGGAACAATGTTCCATACTCCGGGCTTGGCAAGGCATACAGTTTTTACATAGTTTATCACTCTTTTGTAAATCACCAGTGGTAATGAACGCTAAGTCTAATTACTTCCAACTATGATCACGGTACTGTGATCACATGATTCTTTTTTGATAATTGTGATAACATCTTTACTGACAGCTGTCACCCTCAATTGTGACGTCATAGCTAGGCTATCACAGACGATTACCTAAACAAACACACCCTGGATCACCAATGCGTAACGGGGACCCTTGGACTAATGGCTTGTGACAGGTCGAGATGGGAGGGGGATATTATTAGAAGTTCACTGGGACTGTCGGACGTCGGTAAAGAATAGTTAAACAAACAAACTCGGGGATCTGGATTTGGAAAATGTAGAACTAGAAACACGACATTAGACTAAGAAATAGACATTGTTTCCATACATAGACATATGGAAACAACTTTAGTGCCACTGCCACTGGTACTTTATATTTCTATCTGTCTGTCTCTGTCGGTCTCTGTCGGTCTCTAGTTCTGTCGGTCTCTTTCTGTCTGTTTCTGTATGTACCTATCTATTTCTATCTGTCTCCAGCATCTTCCTGTCTCTGTCTGTCTCTGTCTAGTCCGTCTGTTTCTGTCTATTTCTGTCGGTCTCCGTCTATCTCAGCTCCGTCTCTCTCTGTCTCTCTCTGTCTGACTCTATCTGTCTCTGTCTGTCACTGCCTGTCTCTGTCTTACTCTGTCTTTATCTACCTGTTTCTGTCTGTCTCCGGCCGTCTCTGTTTGCTTCTGTCTGGTCCGTCTGGCTCTGTCTGTCTCCGTCTGTCTCCGTCTGTCTCCGTCTGTCTCGGTCTGTCTCGGTCTGTCTCGGTCTGTCTCTGTATGTATCTATCTCTTTCTATCTGTCTCCATCCTCTTCCTGTCATTGTCTGTCTCTGTCTAGTCCGTCTATTTCTTTCTGTTTCTGTCGGTCTCCGTCTGCCTGTCTCCGTCTGTCTCTGTCCGTCTCTGTCTGTCTCCATCTGTCTCTGATTATCTCCGTCTCTCTCTATCTCTGTCTCTGTCTGTCTGACTCATCTGTCTCTGTCTGACTCTCTCTTTATCTACCTATTTCTGTCTGTCTCCGCCTGTCTCTGTTTGCTTCTGTCTCCGTCTGTCTCTGTCCGTCTCTGTCTGTCTCCGTCTGTCTCCGTCTGTCTCTGTCTCTGTCTATCTCCGTCTCTCTCTCTCTCTCTCTCTCTCTCTCTCTCTCTCTCTCTATCGCACCTTAAATTCCACGAGTTTTCTAATTCTCAGATATTCCAGAAAATAGTCCCTACTGAACCAACTCTCGAGCGAGAGTTCCACTCATATACCAGTAAGGACTATTTTCTATTCAGACTTTGCTCTGCCTAACCCTCACAGTGTGAGAACTCGGCTATTCCACAGCTCTGTAGTATTTGTCAGTGTCACTCTCATATGACAATGACCGCTCTACGAGCTGGAGATTGAGTGATCTAGTACCAGAACTATATAGCATTGGTATTTCCCATCACACAATATAGAGGGGTCGGGGCGACCTGGATCGGATAGAAAATCGAATCACACTGGAGAGGGGATCAGAGAGACGGGGGAGAGAGAGAGAGAGAGAGATGGGGAGAAAGAGAACCGAGTTGTTGGATTCAAGGCAAGCAATAGCTTGGGGAAATACTACACAAACGATAATCAGATTATAAGATAGAATTGCGGCGCCCCGGCCTCCATATCATGACGGACCAGTTCTCCTCTTCACCAGTCCGATCTCTGAGAAATGTGGGAAAATCTCGACTGATAGGGGGGGGGGAGAAAATTAGGGAAGCTACAACAGAATCTGATCAAATCACAATTCCGGTTGATCGATATGTATTTTGTGGGAGGATCAGATAGGCGGGGTTTCACGGGCCATGGGAAATTTCTTGGGGACTGCGGAATGTGAGGGTAGGGGTATCACTTTTTTACAACTTGTAACTATTGCACGTCCAGAGCAGGAATCGTCAATTCCGAATCGAATTAATTGGATTGGAAAATTCCCAGGAAATTGAAAGCGTTCCTTAATCTTTCATTGTTCGGAACAATATTCCATACTCGGGGCTTGGCAAAGCATACAGTTTTTACATAGTTTATCACTCTTTTGTAAATCACCAGTGGTAATGAACGCTAAGTCTAATTACTTCCAACTATGATCACTGTACTGTGATCACATGATTCTCTTTAAAAGATGTCTTCACACACATCAAAAGAGTCTTTTGATGTGTGTGAAGACATCTTATTCTTTACTGACAGCTGTCAGTTTCAAGTGTGACGTCATAGCTAGGCTATATCACAGACGATTACCTAAACAAACACACACTCCCCGGCCCCTGGATCACCAATGCGTAGCGGACCTCTCGGGACTAATGGCTTGTGACAGGTTGAGAGGGGTATTATTAGAAGTTCAGTGGGACTGTCGGTAAAGAAGTTAAACAAACAAACTAGAGGATGGATTTGGAAACTGTAGAACTAGAAACACGACATTAGACTGAAACATGGACAACCGTACCGTCACTGCGGCCTCTGTCTGTATGTCTAATTCTATGTCTGTCTTTGTCTGTACGTCTCTGTCTGTTTCTGCATGTTTCTGTCTGTCTATCTGTCTCTGTATGTCTCTGTATGTCTCTGTCTGTCTCTGTCTGTCTATGTCGGTCTCGTCTGTCTCTCTCTGCCTGTCTCTGTCTGTCTCTGTCTGTTTCTTTCTGTTTCTGTCTGTCTCTGTTTGTCTCCGTCTATTTCTGTCTGCTTCTGCCTGTCTCGTCTGTCTCTGTCTATCTCGTCTGTCTCTGTCAGTCACTATTTCTATCTCTGTCTATCTCTGACATTTTCTGTCTATTTCTGTCTGTTTTTGTCGGTCTCTGTCTGCCTCTCTCTCTGTCTGTCTCTGTCTGTCTCTATCTCTATCACTGTCTGTCTCTGTCTGTCTTTGTCTGTATCTGTCTGTATCTGTTGATCTCTGTCTGTCTGTTTTTTTCTCTGTCTGACCTATCTCTGTCTGTCTCTATATGTATCTGTCTGTCTCTAGATGTCTCTGTCTGTCTCTAGATGTCTCTGTCTGCCTCAGTCTGTTTCTGTCTGTTTCTGTGTGTCTATATCTGGCTGTCTTGCCCACGTAGTGGGCAAGCGCCGTAGGTAAGGGGAGGTGAAGGGGAGGTAAGGGGAGGTGAGGGGAGGTGAGGGGATCGCCTACGGGCGCGCGAACATGAGGGGCGCGACGTGCCCAACTGGCTGTCTCTGTCTGTCTCTGTCTGTTTCTTTTTGTGTCCGTCTGTCGGTCGTGTGATTCGTTGTGTCTGTTCGGATTTGATCTTCTCCTATGTCGGTATGCTTTATGTCTGTATTTCCATCCACCAACTCGTCCTTCACAGAAATTAGGGAACTGCTACCCGCAAATATTAATATCACCCCAAGTGTCGTACACATGAGCGGTAAGATAACATTATGTTAAACATATGTGCTTATTGCTCTGTTTACATGCGTATGTCAAAACATAAACATGTTTGTCTTATGTTGCTTTTGTTTCACTTTTGAATTGTGACATCATAGTATGATGTCATTTGACTCCACCATGGTGATCCATCTGAACCATTTAAATTGCTCACCAAGAAGAGAGGTGCATCAGGCATCTTCTTCGAATTTTATGGTGAAAACCAGTAACCAATATACACACCACCATCTCCCTCGGTGAGAAAAAGCTAACCACGTGACCAGACTAGTGCGCATTTTTCCGCTCATGTGTCACGTGATCATGAGCTCGGATGTTTATCTAACCATTTTCACAGTGTATCACGTGACGAGTTGGTTTGTTCGTTCCCTTCCGGTGTACATATGGGTGTGTGGGTGTCGGGGGACATGTTAGATAAACAAGAGCTAAAACCCATGCACTCCGTTCCATACCTCGGGGAGGAAGAGTGAGAAACTAGGTCACACCTGTTTAGGGCTAGGAGGAAACTAGGTCTAGGCTTCCTTAGCTAGTAGCAAATACTGGGATATGGGATGTGGGGTTATTGCTGTCCATTGTGCAAATTAGAGGGAATATCTGATGTGGCTCTGACAAGGGCTGTGATAATCCAGGCTGAGGTGTCTCCTATCTGACAAACGTATAACTAGCTGTAGGGGTGAGACTGTCTCTAAGAAGATGAAGAAGACCGATTGTGGATAGGATCAGACGCTCCGCGTGTTTTCCAGGTCCTATTCTGAATGATATAGTGCTGAGGTGGATATAGGAGAATTCAGTATATCCCTGCCTGTCTTTAACTGATTTAATCAGCCCTTTCTCCCGCCCTATTTTTCCTCCCTTTAAGGAGGATGCCTACCACAGAGTCTGATATATTTGCTTCCTCAAAGCTTCAAAAAAACAAGGACCTTATCCCCCTTTGAGTGTTCACCCCTTCTCTTCCTCTACAAATGATCCGTCTAACAAGATCATATCACTAGGTTGACAAGTTTTCGGCAGTGACGTGGTTGATCCTAGACGGCTCGACAGCGGCTGCTGTCTGTCTCTGTCTGTCTCTGTCTGTCTCTGTCTGTCTCTGTCTGTCTCTGTCTGTCTCTGTCTGTCTCTGTCTGTCTCTGTCTGTCTCTGTCTGTCTCTGTCTGTCTCTGTCTGTCTCTGTCTGTCTCTGTCTGTCTCTGTCTGTCTCTGTCTGTCTCTGTCTGTCTCTGTCTGTCTCTGTCTGTCTCTGTCTGTCTCTGTCTGTCTCTGTCTGTCTCTGTCTGTCTCTGTCTGTCTCTGTCTGTCTCTGTCTGTCTCTGTCTGTCTCTGTCTGTCTCTGTCTGTCTCTGTCTGTCTCTGTCTGTCTCTGTCTGTCTCTGTCTGTCTCTGTCTGTCTCTGTCTGTCTCTGTCTGTCTCTGTCTGTCTCTGTCTGTCTCTGTCTGTCTCTGTCTGTCTCTGTCTGTCTCTGTCTGTCTCTGTCTGTCTCTGTCTGTCTCTGTCTGTCTCTGTCTGTCTCTGTCTGTCTCTGTCTGTCTCTGTCTGTCTCTGTCTGTCTCTGTCTGTCTCTGTCTGTCTCTGTCTGTCTCTGTCTGTCTCTGTCTGTCTCTGTCTGTCTCTGTCTGTCTCTGTCTGTCTCTGTCTGTCTCTGTCTGTCTCTGTCTGTCTCTGTCTGTCTCTGTCTGTCTCTGTCTGTCTCTGTCTGTCTCTGTCTGTCTCTGTCTGTCTCTGTCTGTCTCTGTCTGTCTCTGTCTGTCTCTGTCTGTCTCTGTCTGTCTCTGTCTGTCTCTGTCTGTCTCTGTCTGTCTCTGTCTGTCTCTGTCTGTCTCTGTCTGTCTCTGTCTGTCTCTGTCTGTCTCTGTCTGTCTCTGTCTGTCTCTGTCTGTCTCTGTCTGTCTCTGTCTGTCTCTGTCTGTCTCTGTCTGTCTCTGTCTGTCTCTGTCTGTCTCTGTCTGTCTCTGTCTGTCTCTGTCTGTCTCTGTCTGTCTCTGTCTGTCTCTGTCTGTCTCTGTCTGTCTCTGTCTGTCTCTGTCTGTCTCTGTCTGTCTCTGTCTGTCTCTGTCTGTCTCTGTCTGTCTCTGTCTGTCTCTGTCTGTCTCTGTCTGTCTCTGTCTGTCTCTGTCTGTCTCTGTCTGTCTCTGTCTGTCTCTGTCTGTCTCTGTCTGTCTCTGTCTGTCTCTGTCTGTCTCTGTCTCTGTCTCTGGCTGTATATGTCTGTCTCCGTCTGCCTCTGTTTGTCTCTGTCTGTCTCTGACTGTCTCTGACTGTATACGTCTGTCTCTGTCTGTCTCCGTCTGTCTCCGTTAGTCTCTGCCTGTCTCTGTCCGACTCTGTCTTTATCTATCTATCTGCACTGTCTCGTCTGTTATGTCTGGCCGTTTTGGGATCCGTTGTGTGTCTTTCTGCGTGGGTTTCTGAATTTTTGTTCTGAACGTCGTCCCGAATTTATACATGTTACCAACCCAATACAAATATCACCCAAATATCGATACATATGAGCGGTAGGATAACATATGTGCCAATTGCTCTGTTTACATGCGTCAGTATATTTTAAAACATAAACATGTTTGTCTTATGTTGCTTTTGTTTCACTTTTGAATTGTGACATCATAGTATGATGTCATTTGACTCCACCATGGTGATCCATCTGAACCATTTAAATTGCTCACCAAGAAGAGAGGTGCATCTTCTTCCAATTTTATGGTGAAAATCAGTAACCAATCCACACCACCACCATCTCTCATTGAGAAAAAGCGCTAATCACGTGACCAGACTAGTGCGCATTTTTCCGCTCATGTGTCACGTGATCATGAGCTCGGATGTTTATCTAACCATTTTCACAGTGTATCACGTGACGAGTTGGTTTGTTCGTTCCCTTCCGGTGTACATATGGGTGTGTGGGTGTCGGGGGAGGACATGTTAGATAAACAATAGCTAAAACACATGCACTCCGTTCCGTACCTAGGGGAGGAAGAGTGAGAAACTAGGTTACACCTGGTTAGGGCTAGGAGGAAACTAGGTTTAGGCTTCCTTAGCTAGTAGCAAATACTGGGATATGGGATGTGGGGTTATTGCTGTCCATTGTGCAAAATGCAAATTAGAGGGAATATCTGATGTGGCTCTGACATTGGCGACATAGCCACCTAGTGCGATCCCCACACATAGGCGACGGCTCCGCCCCCTAAAAAAGGGTCGTGTCTTTCAAGAGCTCTTGCGCACGATCCACTGGACCGATTTATATCCCGTTTGTTTCCTGAGGCTGCAAATTGATCCAAGTTAACTGGAAAATACCCGAGAAGTTTGTTTTGTGAAAAGGAAGTGAGTCAAAATTGGCACTGAAGTCAAATCTATAATCTGGCTTCCCGGAGATTTCGCCCCACTCCCAGATGGTTTAGAATGAATCTGAGGGTATCAGAAGATAGGTTTAAGTCTTGTGATTACTGGAAAATACCCGGCATTAACTGCTGATGGTAATTCTTTCTCGGCGTTAAATTCTGCATCGATTATAGTGGTTACAAACCTTTCTATGACGTAAGGTTCAGAAGTTAGCTCGAAAAATTCCAAACGGGTAGTGGGTACATGTGTTAGGGGTGGGATTTTTTGGCTTTTATGGGTTTCAGGAACGTCCTAGAACAAAATGAATAAAAGCATCTTTCTCGGCGTTATTTTCTGAATCGATTAAAGTGGTTACAAACCTTTCTATGACGTAAGGTTCAGAAGAACCTTACCACATGGTATAACCAAACGGGTATGCTTCATTCAGTAAGGGTTTTTAGGTTTCATTCGTTACAGGGACATCGCAGATCAAAATGGTTTTCAATACGCGTCGATTGACACCCTATAATATGGTGTTCTGACAAGAGGTTCGCCCGTTAGCCTAAGGGGAAACTCTAACTGAATGGGACTCCATCATTAGTAAAACTCTAACTGATAATGGAGCACACTGATGAACCTTCCTCTGTATTCTCTCTGTGTGAGCGCACACGCCCGGGCAAGCCCGATTACCTACAACTATGGCTCATGCAACTATGGCTCATAGAATCTATGAGCCATAGATGCATACAACTATGGCTCATAGATTCTATGAGCCATAGTTGCATGAGCCATAGTTGTAGGTAATCGGGCTTGCCCGGGCGTGTGCGCTCACACAGAGAGAATACAGAGGAAGGTTCATCAGTGTGCTCCATTATCAGTTAGAGTTTTACTAATGATGGAGTCCCATTCAGTTAGAGTTTCCCCTTAGGCTAACGGGCGAACCTCTTGTCAGAACACCATGTTGTAGGGTGTCAATCGAC
>AVPN01000469.1:35783-46629 GCA_000695325.1 Pleurobrachia bachei | reverse complement strand
ATGAGGTTAACTAATTACGTGAAATGTGATCAGATAGCAGGAGATCTGAGAGAACTGTTGGAATAGAAGGTGTCCCTATTGCAACATGAATGACGACACCCCAATCAAAATGACGTGTCTGTAACGCGCGGGTGTGTATCATACACTGTGTGTGGTACCATGTCCCCCACCCCCCACACAACAGGATGTGGTGTGCGCGCGATTTTGCGTCAGTTTGACATTGATATTCCGTCACAACTGGTCTTTGAAATTCTTAATGAAGGAGCACACTGTCGCGTAGATACCGCTTAACGAACGACCACTTCGACGACGTTCATCTTCAACTTATAATAGAGATATTTTGTTCAAAACAAAACTTCAACTAATTTGTTATGTTCTAAGGCCTCTTGGGCGGGGTGAAACAGCTTGGATCAAGGCAACTTATATGCTCTGGAATAAATAAGTGGCGGTGGTAGTTGAATAAAAAGACGATGGCATTTGTCCCCTAAATAAGCCTCTATAGTATTCCTTGTCTCTGATCGATTACTATATCATTGTCTATCCCTGTCTGTGTTGTAGTATGTAATCGATAACATAACATTGTAATTGATGTTAAGATTGTCTATCTAAACCAATTCTAAGGAAGTTATTGGAAAGAAGAAGGCTTCTTCTTTACTATAACAATTGTAGGAAGTCCTTCTTCAAGAAGGCATTCTACAGAATCACAGGAAAAAACTCTGAAAAAGTATATGAAAGTTCATGAATGACTTTACGGTAAATTAAAGTACTGAGGCCAGAAATATTTCTTAGCCAGTTCGACAAGGTTTGAATGTGTAACGAATGTGAACTATCCGAGAGTGAATTTAAAGGAATAAGTGTAATTGGATCCTGTTCGGGAGTTAGTTATTCTCAAATTACCAACGGTCCTAGCTTCACAGGAACATCATAGTTTTTCCGTGGAATCTTAACTGGAAATTTTAAAGGAAGAAAAAAGGGATGTTGAGAAAGTGAGCTATGGGAAGCAGAGAGAGCTAGAGGGAGGGGTAGAGAGAGAGAAGAGAGAGCGAGAAATGGTTACAAAACAAGCATGCAATTCGAATTATGATTTGTTACATGTGTGAGTGCCTAAGCATACATAACACGCAGGCAATCTATTTCACTTACTAACCTCCGGTCTGAACATAAAATATGTGTGTAAAACAGAAAATTTAAGATCTCAGGTCGGAAAGCCTTGCTAGCCAACCTGATTTCATTTAACCGATGTAATATATTGTATTTTAACCACTTATTCATTAATTTAATCCCTCAATATCTCCACTCAGAATGCCATCAAGAGAGTTCACAACCCCTCTGATTTTCTAATTTGTATCGATGAAATCTGTGAAGCTATCATCAAGGTAAGAATTGTTGTCCTGATTCATAGTGAGTATAATAATCCTTGCAGGCGAATTCCAATCCATAGAATGTAAAAACCATTCGACCAGGGTTTCAACCAAAACCTTGTGACTTTTATCATACCAGTAATCAGTACAAGTACTAGTTAGTAGCTGTTGAGTGTTGAGAAATTGTGCAGTAGATCATCAGTAGAGAAACCAGACCAACCGCAAGCTCAATTACAACTTTATAAATCACGAAACGCCTCTCATCACATACAATTTATTCTTTCTGATAATTCTGAACTTCAAAACCCCCTTTGTCCACTGTCCAGAGATGTCTGAAGTCGGCATCCCCTCTACCCATACTATACCCTTGGACGTCCTTTTTGAATCGCCCCTAATAACAAAGGAATAAGTGTAATTGGATCCTGTTCGGGAGTTAGTTATTCTCAAATTACCAACGGTCCTAGCTTCACAGGAACATCATAGTTTTTCCGTGGAATCTTAACTGGAAATTTTAAAGGAAGAAAAAAGGGATGTTGAGAAAGTGAGCTATGGGAAGCAGAGAGAGCTAGAGGGAGGGGTAGAGAGAGAGAAGAGAGAGCGAGAAATGGTTACAAAACAAGCATGCAATTCGAATTATGATTTGTTACATGTGTGAGTGCCTAAGCATACATAACACGCAGGCAATCTATTTCACTTACTAACCTCCGGTCTGAACATAAAATATGTGTGTAAAACAGAAAATTTAAGATCTCAGGTCGGAAAGCCTTGCTAGCCAACCTGATTTCATTTAACCGATGTAATATATTGTATTTTAACCACTTATTCATTAATTTAATCCCTCAATATCTCCACTCAGAATGCCATCAAGAGAGTTCACAACCCCTCTGATTTTCTAATTTGTATCGATGAAATCTGTGAAGCTATCATCAAGGTAAGAATTGTTGTCCTAATTCATAGTGAGTATAATAATCCTTGCAGGCGAATTCCAATCCATAGAATGTAAAAACCATTCGACCAGGGTTTCAACCAAAACCTTGTGACTTTTATCATACCAGTTATTAGTACAAGTACTAGTTAGTAGCTGTTGAGTGTTGAGAAATTGTGCAGTAGATCATCAGTAGAGAAACCAGACCAACCGCAAGCTCAATTACAACTTTATAAATCACGAAACGCCTCTCATCACATACAATTTATTCTTTCTGATAATTCTGAACTTCAAAACCCCCTTTGTCCACTGTCCAGAGATGTCTGAAGTCGGCATCCCCTCTACCCATACCATACCCTTGGACGTCCTTTTTGAATCGCCCCTAATAACAAAATCTCCTCCCCATCATAAACGTTGCGTTCAGCGTTTTAATTTGTTATCCCTATAACCACACCAATTCTATCTCTAGGTGATCCCGATAAACAATTTCCGGGTGTTCAAGTCCAGCACGGGTCTCGTATCTGCCTTTGTGGAGAAGTTCAAAGGTGTTCTTGGGGATAGTGTCTTTCCCCTTACACGGGCTCTCTGCTACAAAATAGGTAAGACCTAGGGGCAATCAATTAATTAATTAATATGATAGTGACTTTCCCCTTACACGGGCGCTCTGCTAAAAAATCGGTAGGAGCTGCAATTAGATAATGACCTAGCTGGGCAAGTAATTAGTTAATTAATAACCTAAGTATTGAGATGACTGCATGGTTAAGAATTCCAACGATCGAATTTGTTTTAAATTTCGCTTCTACGGTCGTCATTGACGATGGTATACAGATCAGGCATCTAATCAGCGTGTTATGCGATGAGAGAGGGATATATCATGTGTAACTAGCTATGACGTATAAGAGTAGCACGTCTTTTGTTCTTATAACGAGCCCTTATTGTATCTCACTTGTATCACGTGACTTTGTGTGACGTCACAGATATATATCGCTTCATATAAAGCGTGGTTGAGATCTCACTGTCTCTCTTTCGTTGTGGGTAGTGTTCTACAGTTATTGTGTTTATCATCTCTCTAAGTTCACTCTACCAGCTAATAGATAATGACTCATTATCAAGTCAGTTCACACAAACGTTATTCTGTAGACTTGTTTCTTCATACTTGCTTATTTCCAAGTGGCTAGTGTAGCTGTAGTGTAACACTATGTTACAATTTTCAGTTCAGACCACTAAAATTGACGTTGATAGTTTGAAGGATTTTGATGACCTCATCTCAATCTCTCTATCTCTCTCTCTTTCACTCTTGACTCTCGTCGTTAGAGCGTATTTTCACGTGTAACTATTTAAAATTCCATGTGTTTCTGAGTGATATCGACATGGCAATCTCTCACAAAGTATACGTCATAATGTAATCTAGCTGTATGGGAACTGTGAACGGAGCTATGACAAAATAATCATATACAAAACCATAGTTCCCCGTTTTAACTTGTGTAGATTGTAGCTTACACCTTCTGTTAGCCGTGAGGATTCGGTAGACCAAGTTTTAACTGAACATATTTGTATTAGTTCTTGTGTTAGTGATGAAATGAACTAGGAAGTATCATGTCCAACATTCGTAGTGACCCGTTTAGTCCGATTAATTATCTGACACCGGGTAGGTTAATTAATTAATTAATTAAATATCTTGGTAGGTTCTGTTTAAACACTGTGCTGGCAAGCGCAGAACTCTGTAAGGCAAGATTAAAACAATCTAACAATCACACACTGACGTCGCCCCATCTATGACGTCACCCCATACACTGACGTCACCCCATCCCCATTGGTCCTCTATTGTTCTATCGGCACTCTCTCCCCTGATACTTCACAGAGTGACAACTCATGTTAGCATGTGGACCTACACCAATCCTCGATGTCATTCTGGCCAGGTAATTTGACCTCCGAGATCTTCTTTTAACCGACTCAGCTAGCCTGGTTTTGGGTTTTGTAGGGTCCAAAACAGATTTCTGGTTCAAAACATTTTTGATTTTTCAACCGGGTGATTCAATTTGTGATTTTTCAAATACAGATTACAGCTGTTTTATTTCGTTGTAATTTCCCAACCCATGATCTCTCCCCATATTAGTTTCCACGATCGGAACGCCCGACAGCGAGAAGAGGCAATTAACGTTGTTATAAAGACAATGTTAACGTTTCCCATCCATGAGCTGAACATTGGGGCGATCTTGGAAAATCTGGCCTCCATGCTAACTGATCCTCGTCAAAAGGTAGAGCTGTGATTTGGGTTATGATACATCATGCTAGGTGATATTGGGTAGTGAAATAGTCTTCCCAATTTTACGCTAAAGAAATTTTTAAGCTTGCATTAAAATGTGTGGCTGGATATTTTATACTCGTTTTGGTAGCTCAAAGTTTCATTAAAAAAGTCTTAGTATGTATCATCCCGGAACAAAGATATTTTCTAAAATCCCTCCCCATTCTATCTAGATTGCAAATACAGCTCTTGAAGCGATTGCAGTCCTTTCCGAGCGTCTTCCCGCCCGAGATCAGGGCATGATATACAGAGCAGTGGAGAAGATTGATTCAACCGACCGGAGATATTATCTTGCTGTACGGGAACGACTTGAACAGGGTAGGTCTACCTCTAAAGGTTTAGTAGTGAGTGATATTTCTCAGCTGTACGGGGATAACTTGTACAGATAGCTGTTTATGTAAAACTACGTTCCTGGAATCATGCAATGTGTAGTATCACCAACACTATTCAATCACCACTTTTTCATTTACAAAGTTATGTTTGTTATACCTCCCTACTCCGCCCTATTAATTCCAGAGCACCCACCCAGTTCTATATGAGCCCTCTCTCTCATTTCATCATCTCCAGAGGCTGTCTTGCAGCTAGATCATTCTCTCTTTTGTCTAGCCCTTGTCTATCTTCTCTCAGTTATAACGTTATACCAAGCCCCTCGCTCAACTTACGTCCATGGCACACTAAACTGTCTCGACATTTCAGCTACAGCTGTAAGAATTCAATTTGAATTCTGTCAAAGACATTCAATGAGCTATACCCCTATTTAAATCTCTTTACATTACATGTCAAATATTACATGAATCGATTCATGCCATGAATTGGTTCCTCTTTCGAGGCATGAAGTGTTTACCATGGCAAAGTGGTTCTTAGAAGAAGCACATTAGAAGCATAAATACTTAGTTAGCCGACCTTGCTGTGTCCGACTTTACTTTGTCCATTGAGCTTTTAAACCAGACAAACTTTCATGTAATGGAACAGAAATATTCAGTGCAACTCTCGTCTAGTACTTAGTACTCCTTAGTGAACATAGCTTTTACTACTTTGCCTATACATATTATATTGTCTACCGCTTTTTATGCTTCTCCTCCCTCAAGAAAGGTTTTGTAGTTTTCTTCGCCCTGCATTTCATACTGAATAACTCTCATTTTGTCAATGTCTCCCTATTCTCACCTTTTCTAATCACTATTCTCGCCTCTCAGGATCTGATGGTGGTGGTTTGGTGACGCAGGGTGAGGGTTATTTCACCCGAAACACCTCTATCACAGGGTCCCTCTCTCGAATGAGGTAACTAATTAGTTTAGACTGGTAACTAATTAGTATAGAGTGGTAATGACATCAACAAACTGGATTTATATACCGACTAAATAGACAGGTACTCTCGATAAGTTCGTAGAGTAATTGCCGTTCATAGCGGTTCTCTCATCCGATCTTGACATATTTGTTGACAAAAGGTCATAAATGGTAGCTCATACTGGTGACTTATAACTGACATATATAGAAGACTTTTATTAACTCTCAACACATGGTGACTGTGGGTGACAAGTATAATCAGAAAAAATGATAACAAAAAATTGATAAGCTAAATAGTATCTTAGATTATAAAGAATTATGTGACAGCAGCAGGGTGTGACCGTGTGAGAACGGGGACTAATGAATAACCGAAAAGAAATTATTAAAGACTGATGTCGAAAACCAAATAAGGTCTTTCAGAGAAGGTAACAGTAGCATCGAACAGGTAAGTCTTCAGGCGAATACGGAAGGAGTCCTCTGAAGGTGCGTCTCTGAGGTTCTCCGGCAGGTTGTTCCAGACATGGGGGAGATATTGGGATATTCTCCTTTTTCCCAGTTTGCTCACTTTCACATTTCCAGAAGGTAGCTTTAACTTGTAATGGTCTACTTTACAGCTCTGACGAGTAGACGTTTGCACTGCAGTATTTTCATCATGTTCCACTAGATCCTGAAGGTACTGAGGGGCACTTCCATAATAGATCTTGTATCCTAGTAAACAGATTTTGAAGAATATCCTCTTCTCAATCGTAAGGATATGGGAATCACGGTAGAAGGGGTCCAGATCAACTTTCCTCTATAGAGTCCGCTTTTTTTAGACTTTTTAGACATAGAGTCCTCCTAGAGTTTAGACTTATTTGGACTCTTTATCTAAATCTAAATTTAGATATAGAGTCCACTGTAGACTTAGAGTGTAGCACTAGAGACTAGAGTCCGCCCACCTTGTCAGACAGACTGTCACGTGACTATTGAAGTCACGTGACAGCTACTAACAACCTACTGTTGCTAAATTTAGGCGCTCTCTCCCAGACCCCCTCGTTATCAGGTACACCCGGTCTGGGTGGTGACGTACAACCTCTGACGAACACGCAGTATATAAGCAGGTCATATTTCAGTTCAAATCAGTCTATCATGATCCGAACTCAGTTGGCAAAGCAGAGCTGACCACTCTTGCTAAACGAACCGAAGGCAATACTGCAGAGCTGACCACTCTTGCTAATCAGCAATGATAGTGCCATAAATGCAATAAGGGGTGCTCTAGTGTAGTAATTAGGGCAAAAATAGGTTTTTATGGGCCAAATATGCTTTACCTCCATTTAGCGGACACCTCTATTTAACGGACAAAACCCTTTCCCCCGAGGGTGCCGTTAAATAGAGGTCCGACTGTATTTAGTGCTTTTATTTTGGGTTTAAGTTGTTTTTGAGGATCCCGTGACTCACACATTGTTTCTGACAGCAGCAACACCCATTGTTTGAGTGTACCCACAACATCCCAAGAACGGGCCAACTCCAAAGCAGATGGTCTAAGTTGTCCACCTACACCTCTCTCTCTGCCCCGGAGATACTACAGTGCGGGAAGGAATCGGTTACCATGGGAACGGACCAGTCGACAGAATACCATCATCCAACAACAGGTACATGGTGGTTTTTGGGAATTTAGGGTCAGAATGGGGGGGGGGATAATGGGAGGTAATTGGTGTCTCGTGGGTCCTTTTTGGAGGGAAAGAGTTGGTTCAACGTCGCGCGCGCATGACAGGCAAAGGAGAAAAGTGACAATCGTTAGCAGTTAGTATGGGGTTTGGCGCGCACTCCCTCGGTCTCGGGGCCGACACGCCTGGGAATCACAACTCACTCTCTCCGGCTCTGACAAGCTCTAACTAATGTCTTTCTTCATGAGTTTTGTAAACAAAGTTTCTGGGTTTAAATTCGATATACTCCTAGTCTATCCCTATGCGACATGCGTGTCTGCATACACAGGAGGGTCAATCATTGAAATTTAAAAGTTCCCTGAGCGGAGCGATCAGGGTGTAATTTTGTATGTTTTAACAAGGCATCTAGTGTAATGTACCTATTATCAATACATAATCCATATAGATGTGACATGTACCGTCTATCATGATCCTCCTTACAATTGTTGTTTCTGATGATTATCGATGTCTTTATAGCAGTTTCGACGTAGTTTCACATGTGTCCTTGTTAGTTTTTAGCACACCCCAGCCTGTGTAAAAGTATCAAGCTCTGAGAGAGGCCAGAGGGATAGAGAGTGTGAGAGAGCAAAAGGGATAGAAAGAGAGTTTGTGTGAGAGGGAGACAGAGAAAGAAGAGAGTATGAGAGAAAAGCATCTTTGAAGCAGCTTGTACACGGTAAAAAGTCTTCTATAGTATCGGGAGAGGGGACAAGAGAAAAGGAGATAGAGATAGAGAGAGAGAGAAAGGGAAAGCTTCTGAGTAAGCTTGTCGTGTTATTTTTGTGTATATATCTTGAATTGCATTGCATACTAACGTTTGTATCTCGTTGTTGTGTCCCCTTGAATTGTCTGCAATCTTGTTATTTGCTGTCATAAGTTCGCTTAAGTTCGCTATCTCTCTTGTAACCTTTCCTTTCTCACCATTTGCCTTCGTTCCATTTATTCTCGCCATTATAAATGTCGAAGCTATATGACTTTCTCTCACGTATAACACTGTTCTCATCATTTTTTGAGCAGCTCAATCGATAGCTCAACGTGTATTCATCTCTGATGTAGCGCAGCTTGGTATCAATTTTACAGGATAATCACGTGACTTCTCATCCTTGCTTCCCATTGGCTCACTCCAATCATGTGACTTATTCGGAGGTTTCTTATTGGCTCACTCCGATCACGTGATACGTAAGGTGTGCATTAATTGAACGTAAGCCCTTGACTGAGGGACCCCCTGCCGGGTAATTGCAAACCCACTTTTTCAAACTGCGAGAACTTCGCATCGCTCTTTAACCTTTAGCAGAGTTTTTAATATTCTCTCTGGGTGCCATTATATGCACGATAGTTGAGTTAAACTGATCGGATATATTTAATCGGTTGCAGGTCTTTATCGTACCCTGAAACAGCTTTGAACTTTCTCTAATTAGCGCCTTTTTCTCTCGAAACAGGAGCTGCAAGTGTTATGATGAAATTGCTATAATGATTCCCTTCCGCTATAGCAAACGATCTAAGCCACTAAATGATCTTGCATTCTTGCGGCCGGTTGTCGGTTTGTGTCTACGGAAGTCATTCTTCAGCTTAACCAGTTCATTTTTTGCTTCTTCCTATGGGAGAATAAACACCCGCCCGAATAAAAGCGAGTCTTCTTGGCCACTAAAGATTAGAATCAATAGATCCTTGCTTATTTAAATAAGAAACCACTTTAGTATCCTTGTGTTTATTAGAAACCTCAAACCCAATTAGTTGATCGGGTCTTATACTGCAACTAAGTACTCCACAATTTCTGAGGCTACACTCACTCTACAGTGAGAGAGAAGATTGTCTGTTAAGTGCACATGTTGCAGTTCAGTCTATAAGAGTTTTAGATCATGACATACATTGTATGTGTTCCTGTCTTTCTCAGCTATTTTTCAGCTTTATCTCTCCCCTCCTTCTCCTTCCCACTATCTCCCTCCTACAGCTATCCCTCTATCTTTGTCTCCAATCTCTATCCCACTATCACTCCCTCAGTCCATCTATCACTCTCTCTTTCTCCCTCTCCCTCCCTCTCCCTCACTCTCTCCCTCTCCATTTCTTAACGAGACGGGCTCGTTAGAGACGGCAAACAGAGCTTCTTCCTATAACTCAACTTAAATTGACACAGAGCAACTCTTCTCTAGATCAGCTGTAAAGCAGCCTCTTCCTAAGCTTATAACACGAACGTGAACTTCATGGATGATGCGTTTGTTTCAGCTTCCATTTAATTCAGTCCCCTCAGTTTTCAACTTAAGCCTAAAATTATGCTCTTTCTCTCTCGTTAAATCTAAATTTAAGCGAGTGGTTACCAAGGTAATCGCTGTCCCCTTCACTTACTTTCGTGTTAAATCCCCGACCCTTGGTAAGGTCTTTTCTCCTGAAATTAGGTGTGCTTCGTTGGTTTTACATACATTATAGGCACAATTGCCACTTAGACAGGAAACAAATTGGAACTATTTACATCTCTCTCTATCTCTCTCCGTCTCTCTCTACTCTAGTTATAGGGAGAGACACAGAGAGAGAACTATAGTTCTACTAGCTTGCTAAAGACAGTTTTACTTTTATCTACTTACCTTCTACTGTAAATAGCGCTGCTATTTCTATAAGTTTCAAGGCGCAAATAATAGAGCTCTTCTTCGGAGTGAGATGCTAGTTTTCTTAGATTCTTCTTTGGAGTGAGAGACGATTGAGATGATGGAGCGGTCTTGTCTTTATTCAGCTTATATATTGTTGACATGATGCCAACCGACACTTCCAGTATATAATAGAGTTCAACGTTTGAAACATTCACCCCACCTTCAGACTATTCTCTCGTAAATTATCCTGATACATTCTTGTTTTACGTCAAACGAAGGTAGAAAGAAGATGGTAATGGACACGATCATCTTTCTATCTTCATATTTTTGTTGAGATGTATGCGGCATTCTACCAGTCTTTAGGCCACCGTTTTAATGCAATGAGTAGTAATTTAACTAGTGACTAGTCAGTCTAGTCTAACTATTGGCTGGCATGCCTGCTGCAGGTGGCTAGAGAACAGTGTTATAATAGGTCACGTACTGTAGAATTATAGGATACTTCTATAATTGTAATAGCTTATTAGCCTTTCATTAGCGTTCATTCTCCCTCTCTCTCTCTCACTATCTATCACTCTTTCTTTCTGGGATGCGGCGCTCAGTCCTCGCCAACTGCTCTGAACTCCATTAGATTGAGAGCAGGTGAATTTAATTCCAAGCACTTACAACCCCCTCTGTCATCTCCAGATTCCACTCTCTATCTCTCT
>AVPN01000469.1:4842-15589 GCA_000695325.1 Pleurobrachia bachei | reverse complement strand
CAATTCAAAAGGGTGAAATGATGAGAGAGATAGCAGTTAATTGTGGGTCAAGAGGGACAGTTGCCAACAGACTGGCGGGCGCCAAACCTATACAGAGAGCGTTGTTGGATGTACACACACTCCCTCTTGTGTTGCCATGCCATTTTATAGTGTTTCCAGTGATTCTTAGTGATCTTTACACAAATCTGTCAGAGGGCGGGCGTCTATCGAGACACAAACTTACAGCAGTGCACGGGCTGATAGACCCGTGCAAATTGTTTGAACGCGCAGTGCATCTATTTGAGCCAGCGGGATTTATAGTTTCTTAACTCAAGACTAAATGATCTAAGAGACGCCAGCTCTCAAAAGGAACTGGTTTAAGTTTCTTCAGAATAATTGTAGTCATCAGAACAGGTTAAAGTTCCTTGAGAAAATTAATTAGATCATCATACTCATCAGAAAACTTAACTCTCCGTTCTGAACCAGACATTAATAGATCCATTTATATTCCCGTTTGATAGGTGAAAGTATTGATAATATATCCACTTCTTTTTCCCATATTCTAGGTGAGAGTAGTGGAGTTGGAACATTAACAAACAACACACCGAATGGTTCAGCTCAACGGTTTCCCCACTTTTCGCCTCCTACGGCTCTCAATGATAGCGGAATTTTTGAGGAACAAAGCTTTTCTAACTCAAAAGTAAGGTTATCAAATTATTTGAATCACTAGATCAGATTATAATTAAAATCAATCATATGACCTCACACACCTCGGTCCGATTACATTTTACTAAACATCACACACCGCAAATTCGAAAGATCACATCATCATTTTCAGAGCAATTCATTCGCCCCACTACGCCAATTAATGCGCTCCAAAACATTCCTATCTGATCCTGCTCCGACCCTCCTAAATTCAATGAGCCTCGAGGAACAAAGCAACAGGTTTCATATACTTTCCATACTCATTATTCAAAGCTTCATATAATTCTCGCACTAACAATATTGTTCAATAACTTATCTGAGATTCATATCATTGGCCCTTTCTTGATCCACGATGAATACATTATTATTCCAATATCATCCCAACTCACTCATCACACAGGTTCAGTGTATCGGAAAAGTTCCGGGAAACAATGAAACAGGGTTACAATAGTTACACTATCCCGGGAGGGAGGCGAGGAGGGAGGGGGAGACGGGGTGGTGGTTTGAGAAAACAACGAAGTATAGGGGTGAAGGAGGATCAAAGACGAAATGGGAGGCAGATACAGAAACAACAGTCGCAGTATGGGAACGAAAGCAGCCGGGGTACGCTTCAGAAGCAACAATCACATTATCGGTCCGGCGACAGCTGCAGCAGGGGTAATATACTAAGACAAAAGTCCCAATATAGCGGTGAAACCAGGGGAAATATACTAAGACAAAAGTCACATTATGGTTTAGGGGATCAGCAGCAAAATGCTGGACAATCTTCTTCACGATATACAGATGATAGTAGGTGTCAATTGAAACAACAATCTTCTCGGCACGGTGAAGATAGCCGGTTACACAGGGAGAAGACACGAAATCAACAGCCGGCCCACTATCATCATGGGGTTACCGATCAGGGCAGGTCTCAGGTCCAAAATTCTGAATTGGGCAGGTCTGAGGTCCTAAATTCCGAATTGGAACAGCCAAGGATATTGAGGGAGCCAACGTTTGTTGTGGAGAAAACTGGGGAGTCAAGGATAAAGCAGCAGCAGTCCACAACTGAGGTGTCACTTTCACATTTAGTGTCACTTTCACTTTGATATTTAGTTTCATTTTCACTTTCACATCCATATATTCCCATTCCTAACCCTTCTTCGCCCGTCACAGAGATCAACGCCTCGAGACGATAGTCCACTGAGAGACAACATTCCAGATGAGGAATCGAAGGAATCGAAGGAACTGGTCAGTAACTAATGATATCTCTTCCGTTTTCCTCTCTCGGTTTTACCCCTACTTATATTAATTATAAACCATACTTTACTCTCATTTGAACCCTTCAATTACCTCGTCAATTAAATCATGTATTTTGCTGCAGGCTCGCTGGGAGATGTTACCATACAGTATGGGCATGGTTTTTTTTATTATAAAGTTTTTTTATTTTTAACCTCTTCCGTTTTCCTCTCTCGGTTTTACCCCCATTTACAAACCATTACGGGACCAGTAATTGAACCCCCAGTAATTGAACCCCTAATGTTTTGTCAGGCTCGCTGGGAGAAGATCCGAAAAGAAGAACTCGCCCGAGAGGAGCGAAGGAGGGCTCAGTTGCGAGCTCAACTCCAACGGGAAAATGAATTAGCGGAGGAAGCGGTGCAGAGGCAGCGGGAACAAGTCTCTAACGGTTATGTTGAGCTGGTGAGTAGTAACATTTTGTTACCATGGTAACTATGATGGTTATCCGGTCCCCAATTATTGTAATGGGTTGTCATGGTAACTTTCGAATTCGTACCCCTAAAAGCCAACAGCTATTGTTTCTCGTGACTCGTGTGAACTCGTACTTCTAGAACAGATTTGTCTCAACAAATAAACACAGAGGCATAAGATTGTGATTTGGTCTTTAGGGTCTCGGATCGTTTGAAGAAGTTAAAGCAGGCGGCGGAGGAATCTCGGAAAGCGTCCCGTCCGAAACTCATCAAAACTCGAACCCGGACAGAGAGTTTGAATGAACCTCATCAGGATGTGGATATTGATATTGTGGGAAAGGGATTGGGTTCTGGAATTGATAGCAACAGTTTATCAAAGGTTAGTTGTATTAGGTTTGGTCTGTGAAAATATGTTGTTCCGGCTGTTCCGCATCCTGTGATGGTTCTCAATTTGGATAGAACTTTCAGTCAATTGACCCCTTCCTCCCTCAATCTCCTCATCCTAGCCAGCATGACTAGAGGATTCAGGGCAGCGTTACACCCCACCAGCACCACATAGGCCAGACACCAACTGTACCAAAGAGAGAAGGTGCTCTGTTCGTTGACCTCAAACCCACGTGCTATGTAATCACACCAGCATAGGAAGACTGGGATATTACAGAGGATGTAGGTCATTGTTACCATGAGGATAGTCAACGTAGCATCCAACTTGTGGGTTGAGACCTGGGGTAGAGAAGGGTTGAATTGACCGCAGTATGCTTTTGAATTACTCATGATTTGCCAAGTTATGACTACCATTCGCGTGTTTGTTTTTCTAAAATAAAAAGGTTTGAACAAAACAACTCATGATATAGATAGTTGCTACTCGCCCAGATAATAAATGGTGCTGTTATTAACCTAAAGTTAACACGATGTATACTCACTGATTTGTTGGTTCTTGTTAGTTTAAATGATCGGACGATGCTGAAAACTGACAGGCAGCAACTGACACAGATTGGGATAATAGGAAGGGCTAGTTGAACCAGTCCTGGGGGGAAGTTAAATTGTTGTTAGACTTAGCCTTTTTTATTGAACTCACTGAGTTCAATTTTCAAAATAGGCACTGACCAGTGCTAAATGGAACCCGGAGAGCCCCATTTACGCTGTCACACAGCAATGCTCTGACCACAGTTCTCCCGTGTTCAGAAGAAGAAATAAGAATAGGGTCAGGCCAATGCTCTGATATCAGCTTCACAATTACCTGTTGCAATGTCATACTTCTCGTACCACTTGTCCGTCTCTTCCTCCCAGCAGTACGCCTCCGTTTCTGTGTAGACAAAGTACACACTCGAGTTAGCAACTGGGACCAGGATCCTATGCAGAGTAGTAAACATTAATCAATCAATCAAATTCCATGAACAAGTTAGCTCGATATTTTCTGTTTCTTCAGACAGATAAGCCGATAATAAGACAGGATTAATTGGTAGAGGGGGTTGGAGCACCGGGAGTTAATGAGTAACCACACACGCACATATTGAGCAAGCTCAATATTTAGCTATACTCCGGCTGGATATAGGGCTGAGGTACTGGCAAGATATAGTAGGATCGCTATTGCCCACATGTCATGTTCATTCGGATATACGAGATTAAAAGGTTGGGGGGTCACAGGGACCATCTAAGCTTCGCTCCCCGTTAACATTGCCTGTAACCGGGGGTCCACTTAGCTCTCATACGCACTTGGCCATTACTCCCAACACACTAATAGTGGTTTTCAGAACCTCTTATACTGGTAATTCCGGATAGAAACAATCCTTGTGTTTTACTAGCGATCACTCCGTATATCCTTTTAATCTCGTATATCCGAATGAACATGACATGTGGGCAATAGCGGTCCTACTATATCTTGCCGGTACCTCAGCCCTATATCCAGCCGGAGTATAGCTAAATATTGAGCTTGCTCAATATGTGCGTGTGTGGTTACTCAGATCAAGATAGATTCTTAGTGTTTTCATTTTTTTGATATTGTTAGCTCTTTGAGGGCTATGATAGGAATTTATAGGACACTATTTCATCACATCTGGCGTGTGACACCCCTCACTGCAACACACTCTATCGTAACCCCATCATAACCCCATAATGTCACACCATTCCTTTTCAGCAGATAATGAACAATCACACAACACCACAGTCACACCCAAATCACCACACCACCTTCACGTATCACCCTCTAAATTAGGAACAGGTATAGTAATTGTTACACCTCTATGATACCTCCCTGTCAGGCCAATGCTATGACAGATACATCCTAAGACTATATCCCTCTCCCCTTCACTGTATATTGCACGACCTACTTTGAATGTCATAAGCTATCATGGTTTTATCATCCATGTGCGGTGTGCCTGATATTTTTTATTCCTTATTTACCCGATTGTGAATCTTTGACATCCCTTTTATCAGGTTTATCTGCAGCCACTCGGATGAGGTTCGAGAAGAAAAAGGCGCTCTATGTGGAGAGGCAGAGTGCGGAACAACGACCTCCCGTTTACCAGAATAATGATAGCCCCCAGAAAGGTACAAAATCTTTTAAGTTCGACTTTTAAAATCATTTAGTATTGGGCTGTTACAAATCCTTTACAGTTCGGCTCTCAGGTCTCAGTTCGGTTTTAATCCTTTAGAGTTTTACAATGTTTGAAAAGTTTGGTTGTTGATTTAAGCTATGGTCTATACAACCAGTAATCGTTGTACATTTTGGTAAATTACTTCACCCTCGACCATAATTCTTTAAGCGGAGCTGACTTTATCTGTGGTCAGATTTCAGTAATCGCTTAGTATCGTAGACAAAAAGAAAAGGAATTGAATCGAACAATCGAGAAACCCCAAAATTAAAAATAATACCGTTTCAGGAAAGCCCGTGTCGGCCCCCGTCGAGAGCAGGAACAACATCAAACGGTCGCCAAGGAACAAACAGGAACGAGCGTAAGTTGCTTGAAAGTAGCAATGATTGTTTCTAATCCGAAATTTAAATCGAAAAAAACTAGCAAGGATTATTTCTAAACCGAAATTTAAATCGACAAATCTTCCTGACAGAAACGGACAGACAAACAGAGCTAGTGGTTCTATGGTGACAGCCCTACCATCCCCGACTGACAATGATACCGACAAACAGCTACCAGACTTCTCTAATTACCGTCCAATTAACTGGCAATTACCAGACAAAATTTACCGGTGTTTTACATCACCACCCTCCTCGAATCGATTGTCCTCCTCGATGACTCGACTTTATTCGTCATCTCCTGCCTCCAGCATCACCCAATCACCCGTTTCCATGGCAACCCGTTCACCCATAGCAACTCGATCACCCGTATCAATCTCCACCAGATCATCCTCCCTCCCCTCATCCGTCATCACCACCCCAAAACTCCACTACAATTCCCTCTACCGTCGCTTGGACATTGAATCCCTCCAATCCAACACCGTCCTGGTTGAAACCCTCTCTCGTTCATACCACCGACTAGCCACCCTTGACCGGTTTATTAATCACCACCAGAAGAGGAGCAACAAAACCACACCTGAACCAGATGGAAGTGAGTTGAAATCCCAGAGCCTAGCAAAGAAGAAGTTAAAGCAGGCGGCGGAGGAATCTCGGAAAGCGTCCCGTCCGAAACTCATCAAAACTCGAACCCGGACAGAGAGTTTGAATGAACCTCATCAGGATGTGGATATTGATATTGTGGGAAAGGGTCTGGGATCGGGAATGGATAGCAATAGTTTATCCAAGGTTAGTTGTACGTTTGATCGGTGAAAATATTTTGTTCAGTTGGGATAGAACCTTCAATGATTCAAAGATGATATTAGCAGGATCGACTTCCAAATAGAACTTTCAGTCAAATCATATTTTCTAATAATCCCCCTCCACTGCAGGATACGATTCTGCAAAAAGAACAGAGATCTCGTGTGGCTGGGGACAATGAAAAGGCCCAGTTGAGGGCACCCTCGGGGGTATACGGTCAGAGATGCCATCCTGCCCGGTCACCTGATGACAGTAAGTGAAATTTCCAGTAACAGACCGAGTAAACAACCAATCAGAACTCGTTATTTAGGTCACGTGACTGGTTATCAGCCAATCAGGGCCCAGTATTTCATTATCTCAGGTTCTCTCTCGGATAACTCTACCGCATCAGAAGAGGAGGATGAAGACGATGAAGACAGTGAAAATGGAAGATCTGGATACCCTGTTGGATCAGGTTAGATTAATTAGTGATATGATCAGGTCAATTCGGATCAGGTTGGTGTTATCAGATAAATTCTTAGTGTTTTTATTGTTGAGTGCCATGACCATAGGAGTGCCATATGACACTATTTCGTCAAATCAGGCGTGTAGCACACTCTATCATAACTCCACACGGTGACCCATCCCTTTTCAGCAGATATTGAACAATCACACAACACCACAGCTACACCAAAATCACCACACCACCTTCACGTATCACCCTCTAAATTAGGAACAGGTAGTTATAACAGCTCTATCCTAATGGCTGATGTCTAGAGACTTCCCCTCTTCCCTCCACTGTATATTGCGTGACATCTTTTGAATCCAATTTGTCATGATTTTATGTTCCAGTACCGTCCTGATCTATAGTTGTATTCCTAATTTACCCAATTATGATCTTTGACAAACACATCCCTTTATCAGGTTTATCGGCAGCCACAAGGATGAGATTTGAGAAGAAAAAGGCGCTCTATGTGGAAAGACAGAGTGCTGAACAACGCCCTCCTGTCTACCAGAATAATGATAGCCCCCAGAAAGGTACGAATACTTTAGGCTTCAGCTTTTACAAATCCTTTTGAGTTCGGCTTTTACAAATCTTTTACAGTTCGGCTTTTACAAATCTTTTAGAGTTCGGTTTTTACAAATCTTTTAGAGTTCGGCTTTTACAAATCCTTGAGAGTTCGGCTTTACAGTTCCATGGGTGAGAATAAACCACAATATATTGGTTGATTGGTTGATTGTTTATTAGCCGCATTATATAAATGAGGAAATTTAGCTTTCTTCTTTCGGTTTTAATCCTTTAGAGTTTTACAATATTTGAATCGTTTGGTTATTGATTTGCTTTGGTCTATACCAGTAATCGTTGTACATTTTGGTAGATTACCTCACCTCCCTCGACCATATAGTTTTAAGTTGAGCTGACTTTATCTGTGGTCAGATTTCAGTAATCGCTTTTAGTATCGTAGACTAAAAATAAAGAAAGGGATTGGATCGAACAGAGAAACTCCAAAATCAAAAATAATTCTGTTTCAGGAAAGCCAGTGTCGGCCCCCGTCGAGAGCAGGAACAACATCAAACGGTCGCCAAGGAACAAACAGGAACGAGCGTAAGTTGCTTGAAAGTAGCAATGATTGTTTCTAATCCGAAATTTAAATCGACAAAACTAGCAAGGATTATTTCTAAACCGAAATTTAAATCGCCAAAACTTCCCGACAGAAACGGACAGACAAACAGAGCTAGTTGTGGTTCGATGGTGACTGCCCTTCCATCCCCTACTGACAATAATACCGACAAACAGCTACCAGACAACTCCAATTACCGGACAATTAACGGGCAATTACCAGAAAGTTACCGGTGTTTCACATCAACACCCTCTTTTACTCGATTGTCCTCCTCGATGACTCGACTTTCTTCGTCATCTCCTGTCTCAAGCACTACCAAATCACCCGTAACCATAGCAACTCGATCACACGTAACCATGACAACCCGATCACCCATGGCAACCCGATCACCCAAAGCAACCCGATCATCCTCCCTCCCCTCATCCGTCATCACCACACCCAAACTCCACTACAATTCCCTCTACCGTCGCCTTGACATTGAATCCCTCCAATCCAATACCGTCCTAGTGGAGACCCTCTCTCGGTCCTACCACCGACTGGCCACCCTGGACCGGTTTATTAATCATTAGCAACAAAACCACACCTGAACCAGATGGAAGTGAGTTCGATATTGATGAGGCTCCAACACAGGCGCTGATTGAGGCAAGGATGACGCCCATTGCGAAGGTGAGGATCAAGGGAAGGAGGGGGAGGGGAGATGGTGAGGAGGGAAGGAGGGGAAGAGGTTATGAAGAGGGAAGGAGGGGGAGAGATGATTGTGGAGGAAAGGAGGATAAAAACAGGGAGTACCACCCTTGTAAAGATGGTGAATACCATCCTAGTGATCACACTCCCGGAATGATTGATCATGGGATCGATGGAAGGGCAACTATCCAATTAATTGAAAATCTAACCGATCTTGAGCATGATGATGATGACGTTGATGATGTGTCACGTGATACCGTGTCACGTGATACCCAATCACGTGAGAGGTCTGTACCACCATGTGATTTGAACGTCATCCGAGAAACACCACATGATATCATGAGGTTACAGCTCCTGGTAAAAAGTGGGAAACACCTCGAAACTACATCTCCTGCCCCTGAGATTGAAGAAATTCCGCAAGTCCAAGATAACGCTAAATCGCAGTACCGGTGTCTCCAAACTCGTTGGGATAAGAAAAGGATGAAAATCAGACGACAGAGGAGTTTCTCGGCACCAAAGTCAGTCTCCCGGGAACCACCCAGCACAACAACTAACAAATCCCGGGAAATTAAATCCAAGGAAACGTTCTACAAATGTAAGAGCAAGTTTGAAAAGACAGAGGATGCGGCGGATGATATTTCGATTATCCGGTGTACCCCTCGAAATGGGAAGAAGGAGAAGGGAAAGAGACAGCGGAGCAAAAGTTCAAGGTATTACTGATCTTACTTACTGATGACTTACTTACTGACTTACTTTTGGGTACTGACTTACTTTTGGTTACCCATTTATGGCGTTTGGTTGCCAATAAATTATGGCTTACAGTTACCGACTAACCAAATACGAAATGTTGAAATTTTTGAAAGCTGAGTGCACAGCTCCCAAGTACCTAGTGAAAATCTCTAGTAACCCCATCTGCAAAACTAACCCGTGTTTAGTAAACCTCCCCCTGCCAGAATGTCGCTGAGACCCACGGAAAACCACTCCCTGAACGAGACGGACGGTGGGGTTCAGAACACCTCGTTAGTAGACGAAAAGGAGGGTCTCCCGCTGAATAATCCTGAGGCCGCTGCCAATGAGGCCATGAAGAACTTGAAGATTGGGGGAGAGGAGTGGAATTTCAAGGTTGGTACTGTTTTTCATCTGCATTATCATTATGTTTTCTATACAATACGATTTCCATACGATATACAGGGTGGCTGCAGAAAGTTGGCTGTAAAATCAAAATCTTTAAAATGTAGCACCCAGAGCTGAGCCATCCAGTGCACAAACTCTGTCACAATGTTATTTATCTCCAGATAATAACCCCCCCTCAGGTCCAAGGACTGCACATTCTCCGTCGGTTAGCCCGACATCACCCGGACACTTTCACTGCTGACCTAATGACATATTCCCGGTTAACTTGCGAAGAAGTGGCAAACCTGAGGTCCACAGTCAGTCGTCTGGCTATCCAGATAACAGGGGATTATTGTGTCATGCTGAAATCTGCCATGGATGCGGGTGAGTTGTGTGATCATATATGGGCATCACGTGAACCTGAAAGCAGGAATATCTTTCTGGCAAACCAAAGCTGTGTTAAACTTTTCCAATAAACCCACTCCTTCACAGATATTGAGAGAATTTGCGAGTGTCTGCTAACCAAATCGGCGGATATGAATAACTTCATTCGAAATGACATCTTCGTCAGTTTGGGGAAGGTCATTGATAATGTTACCCCTCACCGGGCCCTGGTGGCTCTAATTAACCACGGAGCGTAAGTGTTATCAGTTATTGTCAATTAGTTACTTGATTAATTAATTAATCAATTTACTATGAGTTAGTATTAAACACACTTGGCTATAAATTTAAGTTAGTGACAAACTGGAAAGTCTGCTATTTGAAGGAAAATCACTTTGTGCGTCATTTTACACTTACCGTACTCATACCACGCCCCACGGACAAACAATCCAAGTTTAGGGATTTAGGATCTGTGTTTTGTGTTGTGATTTAGGTTTCGCGTTTCTATGGTTACCATGGTAACCAATTAACACATCTTTTGTCACCCGCACGTCACACACAACAAGACCTGTCCTAAATTTGATTTTGTGTTTAGGACTTAAACTCCAAATCACATTTCCCCTGACCCATGAACGTCGATTAGAATTACACACTAACCAACCACTAATATGAACATTCGGATCACCATAGAGAGTAATCGCAGTAGAACTTGGATATCTACTTCGTTGTAAACAGTAAACTAACTTCCACTAAACACTCTCTCCCCTCTCCAGGTACCATAAGAACGGTGCGGTCCGATCTATAGCAGCGCAGTACTTCAAGGACGTGGT
>AVPN01000468.1:22009-35575 GCA_000695325.1 Pleurobrachia bachei | reverse complement strand
AGGTTCCGAACCGGCCACTAGGGTTTTTGTTGGGATCGGTAATCGACCAGAACCCGCTCTCCTCGCAGGTCGCTTCATTAGAACTCTGGCTGATGTACTCGTAGCCAGATTTACATTCTATCTTAACGGTCAGGGGATAGGTCGTGCTCTTTGTGACAGTGTATTTGTCCGAACTCATACTGTCTATTTGACTCATGTCACACTTGGCTGGATGGGGGGGGGGGAGTGGAGGTTAGCATTTAGTACTCTAGGGGAGAATGGGGGGGGGGATTAGCAGACGTCTTAGGGAAATCGGAGGTTAGCAGAGCTTTGGAGGCTAGGGGAAGTGAGACCGGTTACCAGAGCTCTCAATGATGTTAATTGTGGTTCTCTACTTGCTGTGCATGAAGCTGTTTAGCTATACTTTCTAACACTAACAAAATAAGTATACTTACGAAGCACAAAGATATCCTTTTTATCGAAGTAAGAAGTTCTGAAGCTTGCCTTGGAATCCTTGGCGGTCACCACTACACAATAGTAGTCAGCTGCATCACTGTATGTGACCGTATCGATAATTTTCTAGCGAAGAGGGGAGGGGTGGGTTAATGAGGTTATTGAGGGGGGGGGGAGAAGGGATGTATCACTGTACGTGACCGTATCGATAATTTTCTAGCGAAGGGGGGAGGAGGTGGGTTAATGAGGTTATTGAGGGTGGGGGGCAGGGATGTATCACTGTATGTGACCGTATCGATAATTTTCTAGCGGGGAGGGGGGGTTAATGAGTTTGTTGGGCGGAAAGGTTATTGTTTTCTTGGGGGTTGGGGGGTCAGTTGATTCAATGCACGTACCTGAAGGTATGTTCCGACCTTAACATCCTTAGCATCTTTCAGTTCTTGCCATTCGATACCCGTATCTACTCCGTCCTTATAAAGCATGAAGGTTTCATACTTGTTGAGAGTCTGGTTGCACCTAATTGTGATGCCGGTCATTCCTTCGTATAGTTTGGTGTCCGTGAACTCGATACCAGCACTGTCCTTAATAGAGATTATCGGGGCACCTGAAGGAGTAGTAAAGTTAGTTAACATGCTTATCATGGTGGCGATATATAACCACTCCCTTGCCAGCGCGTGAAGAGGCGACCTCTTTAGGGGGGGGGGTTAAATTTCGTAATAGATTTTAACATACTTCCTCCAGAAGCGGTGACTGTTGCTCTATTCGCCTCTGAAGAGATTGATGCAGTTCCTGTCAGTGTGTTCCTAGCCCCATTAGACGAGTAATCATACACCGCCGAACAATCCACCGCCAGACTCTCCGAAGCGATAGTTGTGGTCCAATACGACACGGTTCCCATGGCGATGAATTCAGATGCCTTTATCGTCACCTTTTCACCGTCGTCACCCGCCTTGGAGGTCCAGGAAAAGTAGGTTGGGGCCGGACCGATAACTGATGCGGTAAAGGTGATGGTGTCTCCGATCAGTGTCTCAATCGTTCCACTAGGACTCAACGGGTTCATCTCTGAAACACACACAAGGGTGTTACAAATTTTGTTTACCCGCGCGTAACCTCACTCGATCTCACGAAAGTAACAGGTGGGTACACTACCAAGGGTATTATGGTTGTAGCCCTCAACCCAAACCCCCTGCGGGTGCAGTTAAAATGAGGAGGGGGCGGGGGTTGCAGCAGTTAAACTAGGAGGAGGGGGGACAGTTGTACTTACTAATGGTCCTAAATTCAGCGGAAGCCCAGGATATAGCCATAGTACCGGAGGCATCCCCATCCTTTGCTTGTAGATTACACGTTATCACCTTGGTATCTATTGAATCATCAACATCTGTCACTGTCATTGAGGCTGTTTTAGTTTTACCGCTCTCAGTAATTGCCCCCGAGTAAGATTCACTGTCCAACGCTTTCGCCAAATCTGAATCCTCAAACGCCTGAAAGTCAGAAATGCAATTAGAATATCGCTATAAAGCTGCTACAACAACACGGGGTTGCTACGTTTCCATGGTGACTACGAGGAACCGACCGAATCAGGAAATACTGGTCTCTGATTGGCGGATAACCAGTCACGTGACCTAATAAACGAGTTTTGATTGGCTGTTTACAATGTAAACTTTAGATGTTTCGGTCGGTTCCATGATGACTATACGAGGGGGTCTCTTACCTCTCCGCTGACAGCACCCAATCCCTTGAGCTCCGCATGGGTATCGGAGGTAACCGCGATACACTGGAATTTCATGACGGCCACTTTCTCCGGGACATACCAGAGAATAGAAGGGAAGGATACGATTCCAGGTACCTGGAGAGCAACCGCTTCTGAGGAGACCCTGCGTGAATAGATAGATTGAGTTAATAATTATTGTATCACTAATTAGTAAATAGATAAGAGTACAATAGGGTTACTAATTGTATCATTAACTAGTAATTAGGAATTAGTAATTAGTAATTAGTCAATTCTTAATTTAACTTCCAACGGTTAATTTCTAAACTTACTTTCCTGGGTTTATTTTCTAAACTTACTTTCCAAGATTTTTAAATGTAGCAGTGCAAATATAACTCCCACTATCTGTCGCTTGCACCTTCTTATAGGTCACCGTTGAGGTAAATGCTGTAACGTGACATGGTGTTAGTTGTATTGTTCATGCAACAGCAAAAGGTGTTAGATATATATATGTTACATTAGCATTGATTAATACCAAAATAATGACTTGTCAGGCTTATGTTCTGCCTGCACAGTTCTCGCACGCCAATGCTATGACAGGAAATAATGTCTACTGATTGAACAACTTACTCCCACTGGCTGTGGAGTTTTCTATTTTCCCGTTTGCTCCCACACCCGCGCCATCTTTAGTCCACCCAACTACAGGTTTCTCTTCATCTTCCAGGGTAGTAGGGGAGGTTACCACACATGTCAGCACCGCCTCGTTACCAGCCGCAACCGCTGACTCTTCCGGTGGTGTTTTGATCGGACCTAGATGGAAAGGGTCGTTATAGGATACCAAAATAGCAAATATTGACGGAGATAATAACAACTCAAATAGCTCGATTTAACGCCGAATCTAGTAGTAAACTGCGGGTAAATCTAAAAGGTTGAACCTCACTGTATACTTACTTTCCATATTCTTGAAAGTTATCTTATCAGAAGTAAGAAGAACATCCCCAACCCGGACAACAAAATAACCCGTCTTATCAGCATCAACCGCCACGAACGTGTGAGTTAACTTGAGGATTATATTTGAATCATCACCATACAGGACAGTAGTGTTGAGGGGATCTAGGGCGGTTCCAGATTTGTCTTGGATCGCAAAGTATTCCTCGTCGGGGGAATATGATGTGACCACTGTGGCTTCCATTGTCCTCTTTTGGTCGGCTATGTAGTAGACATCGTCTTTCTGGGCTGTGATCTCTGGAGGTGGGAGGGGTGTTTAGAGAGTGATGGGGAGTGGGAGGGCCCTCGAGAGATATATATAGAGAGAGAGAGAGAGAGAGAGAGTGTGGGGGGGCTGGTTGCACCTAATTGTGATGCCGGTCATTCCTTCGTATAGTTTGGTGTCCGTGAACTCGATACCAGCACTGTCCTTAATAGAGATTATCGGGGCACCTGAAGGAGTAGTAAAGTTAGTTAACATGCTTATCATGGTGGCGATATATAACCACTCCCTTGCCAGCGCGTGAAGAGGCGACCTCTTTAGGGGGGGGGGTTAAATTTCGTAATAGATTTTAACATACTTCCTCCAGAAGCGGTGACTGTTGCTCTATTCGCCTCTGAAGAGATTGATGCAGTTCCTGTCAGTGTGTTCCTAGCCCCATTAGACGAGTAATCATACACCGCCGAACAATCCACCGCCAGACTCTCCGAAGCGATAGTTGTGGTCCAATACGACACGGTTCCCATGGCGATGAATTCAGATGCCTTTATCGTCACCTTTTCACCGTCGTCACCCGCCTTGGAGGTCCAGGAAAAGTAGGTTGGGGCCGGACCGATAACTGATGCGGTAAAGGTGATGGTGTCTCCGATCAGTGTCTCAATCGTTCCACTAGGACTCAACGGGTTCATCTCTGAAACACACACAAGGGTGTTACAAATTTTGTTTACCCGCGCGTAACCTCACTCGATCTCACGAAAGTAACAGGTGGGTACACTACCAAGGGTATTATGGTTGTAGCCCTCAACCCAAACCCCCTGCGGGTGCAGTTAAAATGAGGAGGGGGCGGGGGTTGCAGCAGTTAAACTAGGAGGAGGGGGGACAGTTGTACTTACTAATGGTCCTAAATTCAGCGGAAGCCCAGGATATAGCCATAGTACCGGAGGCATCCCCATCCTTTGCTTGTAGATTACACGTTATCACCTTGGTATCTATTGAATCATCAACATCTGTCACTGTCATTGAGGCTGTTTTAGTTTTACCGCTCTCAGTAATTGCCCCCGAGTAAGATTCACTGTCCAACGCTTTCGCCAAATCTGAATCCTCAAACGCCTGAAAGTCAGAAATGCAATTAGAATATCGCTATAAAGCTGCTACAACAACACGGGGTTGCTACGTTTCCATGGTGACTACGAGGAACCGACCGAATCAGGAAATACTGGTCTCTGATTGGCGGATAACCAGTCACGTGACCTAATAAACGAGTTTTGATTGGCTGTTTACAATGTAAACTTTAGATGTTTCGGTCGGTTCCATGATGACTATACGAGGGGGTCTCTTACCTCTCCGCTGACAGCACCCAATCCCTTGAGCTCCGCATGGGTATCGGAGGTAACCGCGATACACTGGAATTTCATGACGGCCACTTTCTCCGGGACATACCAGAGAATAGAAGGGAAGGATACGATTCCAGGTACCTGGAGAGCAACCGCTTCTGAGGAGACCCTGCGTGAATAGATAGATTGAGTTAATAATTATTGTATCACTAATTAGTAAATAGATAAGAGTACAATAGGGTTACTAATTGTATCATTAACTAGTAATTAGGAATTAGTAATTAGTAATTAGTCAATTCTTAATTTAACTTCCAACGGTTAATTTCTAAACTTACTTTCCTGGGTTTATTTTCTAAACTTACTTTCCAAGATTTTTAAATGTAGCAGTGCAAATATAACTCCCACTATCTGTCGCCTGTACCTTCTTATAGGTCACCGTTGAGGTAAATGCTGTAACGTGACATGGTGTTAGTTGTATTGTTCATGCAACAGCAAAAGGTGTTAGATATAATATGTTACATTAGCATTGATTAATACCAAAATAATGACTTGTCAGGCTTATGTTCTGCCTGCACAGTTCTCGCACGCCAATGCTATGACAGGAAATAATGTCTACTGATTGAACAACTTACTCCCACTGGCTGTGGAGTTTTCTATTTTCCCGTTTGCTCCCACACCAGCCCCATCTTTAGTCCACCCAACGACGGGTTTCTCTTCATCTTCCAGGGTGGTAGGGGATGTTACCACGCAGGTCAGCACCGCCTCGTTACCAGCCGCAACCGCTGACTCTTCCGGTGGTGTTGTTTGGGAAAGGGCCGTTATAGGATATAGGACAACAGAACAAGAAGTAATGATCTTCATAAATAATAACATTAACATCTCAACTAGCTCGATCTGTGCGCCTAGTAAGTAGTAAACCGCGGGTAAATCTCAAGGTTGGATCACACTTACTTTCCATATTCTTGAATGTTATCTTGTCAGAAGTAAGAAGAACATCCCCGACCCGTACAACGAAGTACCCCGTCTTTTCAGCATCCCCCGCCACGAACGTGTGAGTTAACTTGAGGATTATATTGGAATCATCACCATACAGGACAGTAGTATTGAGGGGATCTAGGGCGGTTCCAGATTTGTCTTGGATCGCAAAGTATTCCTCGTCGGGCGAGTATGAGGTGACAACTGTAGCTTCCATTGTCCTCTTTTGGTCGGCTATGTAGTAGACATCGTCCTTCTGGGCTGTGATCTCTGGAGGTGGGAGGTGTGTTTAGAGAGTGGGGGTGTTTAGAGAGTGAGGGATAAAGGTTGGGAAACTGGGGAGAGCGAGGGATGACGAACTTACTGATAATCTCAACGGAAACAGATTCATCCGATTGTAAAGTCTTTGTAACATCGCCCGTGTATACCGCCTGACACTTGTACGACCCGCTGTTCTTGGTGAGTTTCTCCACCGTAATGTTACACGTGTGATTGAAGGGAGCCTCCTTTATTTCCGCTACTGTGCAGCCCTGATAATAGTTGACATGATGTAGAGGAATAGAGATACAATTAAAACAAGGAAGTTTTAGTTCAACAGTTTGAGTTCAAAGAAATAGAGAGATCGCGAGAGAAAGAAAGAGAGAAACAGAAAGAGGGAGCACATACTGATATTGTAGCATCTGTATGCGGTGTCCATGCTCCATCGATCAACTTGAGGAGGGATATCGTTGGTTTTTCCCCACTCAGCCACAGACAGTTAATTGTCACCGATGCACCTGATTCTTCCTTAGTAATGGAATCATCCAGCGTGATCTCGTTATCTGCGATGGAGTTGTTTGTTTGTTTGTTTGTTTGTTTGTTTGTTTGTTTGTTTGTTTGTTTGTTTTTTTGTTCTTTTTCTACCATCTTATGAGAGCAAGTTAATTTGGTTTTTACCACCGTTGTTGAATCTAATTTTGGTCGAGTGTATCAGTAAACTGCTCTGATTATCCCTCAGTGGCAGCACTAGCTTTGCTATGCTGTCCCTGGAGGATCTGGGCAGGATACAAGTTTAGATATTATTATTATTATTATTATTATTTGTTTGTTTGTTTGTTTGTTTGACGTCTCAGGAACCTGGGTTCTCCCCGAGAAGTTGGGGCTAAATGGAACAAAATATAGCAACCATGGGATCGAACAAATAACATGACCCCACCCCAGACAAAGTACATCACCCTGTATACTGGACAATAAACCGACCTATAATGTCCACGTACGCCACAACTGATTGAAGCTCCTTCGTCTGACCGTTCTGCTCGTACTTTACAGTTGCCTGTGAGGAGATACACGTGTTTAACTCATGTGGCACAGGTAACATGATACAAGAATGGTGATCAATGGAGGGGGGTCACTTGGTTACGAAATAACACCTCTTCGCGCGCTGGCAAGGGTAACTTCGTTACCAAGGGTTTCACATACACTATATTCTCCACGGCTCTCCACTGTAGATTTGCTCATCGTAAGGGTACTGTAGGACTGCAGGGTGGCCTCTTCATACGTCGTCTCTATGACATACCCTCCACTCCCGCTCACCAAAGTACTCGTTTTGGTTGTGTTGGTTATATCATCTGGAAATGAAGACGTTACAGCGCTGGAAAGCACCCCGGGCCAATCTCAGGCCAAGAAACACATTACAAAATGTGAATCGAGAAAATTCTCAGGAATCCTGTGATCATCATTTAAAGGTCCCCCAAACTACTATGTCCCTTGCTGTGCGCGACCGGATTTTAGACGGTCAAGCTTCTCTATCTCATCAGAGAGTTATGACCGTGGGAAGTTTCACAAAACCCGGGACATAGTAGTTTGGGGTGTACTTTAGTACTCGAGGTGGCTGCCACAGCTGATATCTGTTCAACACTTACCTACGTCAAATTCCCAGGAAGTGCCTGTAGGCTGGTTAGGACCCTTGGTGACGACCGACAAGCTGAATGAATCATGGAGAAGAATGAAATTCCCCTTCTTCACCAGGTTAGTTTGGAAGGAAACAATGTACGTTTCACCAATCTCCGAATCAAACTGTTTGCTATAATCCTCAGTTCCATACGTGTAAATGTACTTGACATTACACTTATAGTAACCCGTATCATCAGCTACCAGTTTCAAGAAGTTAACTTTCGACTGGGATGTGAAAGCAGTAGCGGAGTACTCCACGTCGGATAGGGAAATCCTCCCCGCTTCCCCGGTGAAGAGTTTGTAGTTGAGTCCCTGGTCATCTGATTTGTACCACTCCATTTGGACCGCCTTATTGTTGCCCTTGAATTTACAGGACAGGGTGGTTTCGTCTCCCTCACTGTAGAAGTTACTGAGGGGACTCTCCAGACGCTCTGTAATGGAGGGGGGGTGGGTTAGTACTGAGCAGACACCCACACATTCAGAGGGGGGGTTATTGACTGTAGAAGTTCCTCAGGGGACTCTCCAGACGTTCTGTGTGTGTGTTAGAGGGAGGGGTTTAGGTCAGATCTCGTATGTTTGATAACCATCACACCAGATATGAATGTGATATGAACATCGACAGACAGACAGACACACAGACACACCCCCACTTACGTATAACATAAAGCTTGGCCACATCAGTATCCAGCACAGTATTCTCTTCGCTATCTTCCGCCTGCTTCTTTGTCAGGGTAACCCTACATTTATAATCCTTTTCATCTGCCACCGTTGTCTCTGTGATTGTCAGGATGCTCTGCCAGACGCTGTTGATCTTTACTAGAGCTGAGGTAGAGAACCGGGCACCGGATACCGCGTTCCAAGGGTTGTTGAGAGTGGACGCGTCACCGGTTAGGAACTCCATTGATTGCGGTTGTTGGTCGTTATCATCCCGCTCGTAGAAGCAGGTCATTTGGGAGGTCTGACCAGCCAACCCGAACTCTGTTGTTAGCTTCTCGTCTGGAGGGAATAGAAAGATGTTGAGAGAGAGAGAGAGAGAGAGAGAGAGAGAGAGAGAGAGAGAAAGAGGGAGTGAGATCGGAGAAGGAGGGAGAAAGTGTAGGAGGGAGCGAGAGTATCACTTACATTTAATGTTGATACTAATTGCCTTTGAGATCACTTTATATGTTTCAGTACCGGTGGCATATACTGCCTTGACACGGTAATCACGTTCATCCTTGTCGTCCACATCACTGGAGAATAACACAAGAATTAAACGAGGAATTAATATTAAACATCATTGTGTAAAAAAAGGGGTGAGGTGGAGACCGACACCATGAAACAAGGATATAATTAACTGAGTTATAGCTACGGCAGCATGATACTGCTCAGATGACTGTTTTTATACCTCACGATAAGTTTCACTGTGCTAGTTTTCTGGGAAGTATCGTACTCAATGGAACTGGCCGTTATCTCAACGTTATCCACAACTAAATCTGAAACGAACGAAGCATATTGTTAGAACTACAGTCGGACCCCGATTTACCGGGATACTTGGGGGAGAGGAAACGTACGAAGCTTATGGTTAGAACTATATTAAATTAGAACAGTCCCCAAGTAGTAGTACTCCGGCAAGGAAAGGCCGAAGGGTATTATAACTTCGTTAACAACCAAGTAGTATAATTATCAAGATCTAAATAACAATATTCTCCTACCTGTCCAAGGGTCTGTGCTCACTTCTCCATTGACAGAAGATGCCCTACTCTCCCAGGTGGCCTGGGTAGCGGGTGCATCACCCTTGAACACTGCTGTTATTGTGACATCACTACCGACACCTATGTGCTGCTCCGTCGGTTGGGTGGACAGACCTGTGGTGTAGGAATATTATAGGGGTTACAAATAGGATATTTAGAAACTGATATGTTATGTATCATGATATGGAGCGAGGATGGGGATGTCGTTGAGAAGTTTGCATTGTGGCACTAACCAGGGAGACCTAGAGGGTCTAAAGACGGCAAATAAATTCCAATAACACTAACCTAGCACTACAACAGCTACTAACCTAACACTACAACCGCCACTTGATCCGATTTCGTGGTTCCCTGGGGTACTACTGGGACATTTTTAGGATCGGCCTTGTACGCCGCGAGACACTGATAAGTTCCTGCATCCGCCAGCTGTGCCTCCTCAACGTAGTATACGTATTCCATTACCGTTACATTTTCTTTACTGCCATCTTTATGTTCAATCTCGACTGTCTTCTCTACTTTCTCTTTGGTCCAATCTGCAGAATTTATTAGTAGGTTAGTTAAAAGTAGGAATAAATTTGGTTAGTTGAAAGTAGGAATCAATTAGTAGATGATATGAAGTTTGGTACTGGGTTAGAAATAGAAATTGTGGATTAATGAACCCCCTGCTAGCTAAACCCCCTGTTTTGTAGTATGATGAACTATACCCCGGCCCTGTATTACACAGGGTGTCTCACTGTCTTTGCGTGACCTGTGTATGATGATCTCTTACCGGGTGCGGTTTGTTCCACGCCCTCGCTATTCAAAAACTTGAGGGTAACAGTGGGGTCATATTCATCCTTGATTGAACAGCTAACTGTTAGATTATTATTGTAGATGATCTTGGTGAATACTGGCTGCTCAGCGAAACCTGGCGGTGGAAATTGTTAGTTTGCAACTTCACTGTACTACTGACAGTGGACCTTACTATGATTCATTGTACATATATCAGGAAAAACTATAATCTAAGTTATGAGATCTGGAGCCCAGCCCATCCTTATCATTGACTTACTGAGTACGGTGAGCTTAGCTTCACCATCGGGGAGAGTGTACGCTCCGTATGTTGGCTTACAGACATAGTCTCCCGCATCGCTAGCAGTGAGACTTTTAACGGACAGTTCAGAGGTCGTGGTGGTTACTCCCTCACTGATCTTAGAATCTTCAGCGTCCTGGAGGAATAAATACATGTCAGCTAACAAGTAAAAACCAATCAGAACTCGTTATTTAGGTCAAGTGGCTGGTTATCAGCCAATCAGGGACCAGCATTTCCTAATTCGGTCGGTTACGATCCTCATTATACAGGTTGTACAGTTTCATAACAAATCATCCCAATTAACTAATTAATTTAATCCCCTAATTACATCCCCTAATTACAAAATCCCAATTAACTAATTAACTAATTACATCGTCATCAGGTAGTCCGACTCCATCTAGCTCCCAGGAGACGGTGGCTGCATCTACACCTTGAGAAGCACAGGTAAACTTGACATCGTAGCCAATGAAGGAAATCAGATCTTTAGGTTTTCCATCATCAGTGCAGAAATATGATGAAAATGACACGTTTTGGCCTCATTTTTCATCCCAGACGCACAGGAAAGGCACAAATCGCCTTACAAAATTGACGCCATCTAGTCTCCCGCTCTTTTTTTGCAAAACTCTAACTTCTGAACCGTTGAAGTAAGGGAGGTTCATAGCCTGCTTAATCGATGCAGAAAGAAAAATAAATGAGAGGAAATGGCCTTATTTTTCATCTCCGGCGTGCAGGAAAGGCACAAATAGCAAAAAACTGATTTTTTACCCAAATCACGTGACCAAAATTCAGACCAAACGGTCTAACGCAAAAATTCGGACGAATTTGGGCCTGAGCCCGCCTGTGGTGCATGTTGGCATCCTAGCGGACACCTGTACGAAGTCTGGAATTCCAACTCCAAAATTTCAAAACCATCTTAAGGGCCATTTTAGCCCATTTTGGGCGTTTTTCAATTAGCGATAATTAACGAACCAACAATTTTTCGGACCTAAAATAAGCGGTATTTGTACCTCCATTGTCATATTTTAGCATGTGAGAAGTTTCACTGAAATCGGAGGAGGTGAGTGTTCTTATCGACTCTACTATGTAGTATGATGAACTATACCCCGGCCCTGTATTACACAGGGTGTCTCACTGTCTTTGCGTGACCTGTGTATGATGATCTCTTACCGGGTGCGGTCTGTTCCACGCCCTCGCTATTCAAAAACTTGAGGGTAACAGTGAGAGAGGGAGAGAGAGAATATAACTTACCGGGTGCGGTCTGTTCCACGCCCTCGCTGTTTAAAAACTTGAGGGTAACAGTGGGGTCATATTCATCCTTGATTGAACAGCTAACTGCTAGATTATTGTTGTAGATTATCTTGGTGAATACTGGCTGCTCAGCGAAACCTGGGTGGGTGGAAATTGTTAGTTCGCAACTTCACTGTATACAGCTGTATATTGGACCACATCCTCATTGTATATCGGGAAGAAACTAATCTAAGTTTGATAGGGGTTGCCATGGTGACATTTAAGTCACCATGGCAACCCAGCCTCATCTCCAGTTTGACTTACTGAGTACGGTGAGCTTAGCTTCACCATCGGGCAGAGTGTACGCTCCGTATGTTGGCTTACAGACATAGTCTCCCGCATCGCTAGCAGTGAGACTTTTAACGGACAGTTCAGAGGTCGTGGTGGTCACTCCCTCGCTGATTTTAGAATCTTCAGCGTCCTGGAGAAATAAATACATGTCAGGTAAATATGTGAAATACAGGAACCGACTGAAACAAGTAAAGAACTAATCAGAACTCGTTATTTAGGTCACGTGACTGGTTATCAGCCAATCAAGGACCAGTATTTCCTGATTCGGTCGGTTCCTGGTGAAATAGCATTCATAAACTAACTAATCATCCCATTTAACTAATTAATTAATTACATCGTCATCAGGAAGTCCGACTCCATCTAGCTCCCAAGAGACGGTGGCCGCGTCTACACCCTGAGAAGCGCAGGTAAACTTGACATCGTAGCCAATGAAAGATATCAGATCTTTAGGTTTCCCATCATCGGTCCAACCTGGGTAAGATGTAACATGAGTTTTGTGTTGTAGCATAATATGCTCTATCGTCCTTAAAGGGTTAACAACCATGCACACATCAGTAGCAAGCCACATGTTTAGGAGCTATAAGTTGGGCAACATATTGAGATCAGGACAATGTGTGTCTCTGGTCTCAGATATATCTTACCTACTACTGCGATGGAGATCTCATTTGATTCAATGGTACCGTAGTCCCCATACGTCACATACACCTTATACTTTCCAGAGTCACTGAAATCAGCGGACCTCTGCCACAGGAAGTTCACCGTGTATTCTCCAAGGGTCACTGTGCCGGCTTGTTGGTCAGCAGTTCCCGTGTCGACCTGTTTCTGGACATATCCGCTCAGATCGCTCTCGGTTATGGTTGATAGTTTCGGTTCGATTTCAGCTGTGATTTTGATCTGTTCTTTCGTGTTGTATGTGTTCCCTGTCGGCTGGGTGCTGTACTCTGCAATGGGATTACATTGTCAATACAAGGGTGATGTACTCTGTGCAGGGGGTAGTTAGGGGCAATTAGCTAGGTGCTGTACTCTGTGCAGGGGGGTAGTAGTTAGGGTGCTGTACTCTGCATGGGGGGGGGGTAGCATGTTATCAAGGTGCTGTTATTGTGGAGCTGTCTAATGGCATCAATTTGTGCAGGTAGTATCCGAATCCGGATTATTTTATACGGTACCTAATTGGAGCTTATAATATAAATATCATAATAGACTCCTTAAAAACCATATTGTTCACGTACGTATTTGAGCGAAAGTGCCGACATCAGAGGTAATTGATTCTTCAGAGGTAGTGAAACTTGCGGTACAGGTGTACCTTCCAAAGTTGTCCTCCGTAGTCTCTTCAATCTAACACAGGAATTATATCAATATTTGAATCAAGCTGTTTCGAGTATAGCAAAGCTTTAGATTTGATCAACTCAGCTCTATTCTATTGCAACCCTCTTCCATCAGTTTTGAGCACGAGAAAGGATCAGCGTGATGTCTGACAGATCGACTCAATCCTAATATATTTACCGACCGAAACAAGTAAACAACCAATCAGAACTCGTTATTTAGGTCACGTGACTGGTTATCAGCCAATCAGGGACCAGTATTTCCTGATTCGGTCGGTTCCT
>AVPN01000468.1:2908-13805 GCA_000695325.1 Pleurobrachia bachei | reverse complement strand
CGACCCGAATCTAACCCAAACTCAACCCATCCCCCCTACAACAACGGGGCGAGAAAGGATCGAACAACTCAACGATGATTTGGATTGAAGACAGTGTCAAGCGACTCGAGATTTGGACCTACCTTAGTTGATTCAGAGAAAGTTGTAAACAACAAATCAGAACTCGTGATTGAGGTCACGTGACTGCTTATATCGGTTAGTCCCTGGTCATAAAGGACTAACTCAGCCAAGGATGGAATAAGGTTGATTCAGAGAAAGTTGTAGTCACGTCTTTACTGCTAATCTTTGTGTCAGATTTATACCATGTTACCGTGGTTGCCTCCTTGATTTCTATCTCACATGTGATCGTCACCTGCAGGTGTTATGTATTACATGGTATCATTTAGCAAAGCACAATCAATATATTAGGTATGAAGGATACAGTCATGGTAATCTAAGCTGTCTAATATTACCGTGGCACCCTTGACACCGTATGTATCCGTTGCAAGAACATCATTATCAATTCCCTCCACAAAGAGTGACTTGGCAGTAGAAGACACACTACCTATACCCTCATACTCCAGAGTAAGGTAGTAGTTCTCACTGCTAGACAACGCAACCGTCTTTATTGTCAGTGTCCACTTGTACGCATCAGCACCAAGGTATTCTTCCGAAGTAACCTGTGTATGAGCTGGGTTTTAGTTGTTGAATGATTAAAAGACCTATAATAACGAGGCTTGTCAGGCACTGACTGTGTCATCCCGTCTCAATTGTAAACAAGTAAAAAGTGGTCAGATATTGAACACGTTGATTCTCCTGGCGAAGGGGTGGGGGCGGAGGGGTGGAGGATTCCACACTGACCTTCATCTCATATTTGTCATCATCGTCCTGGATGTTAATTGAACCCTTGAACCACGTTCTCTTCACCGTTATCATCAAGTTCTCCGGTTTGGAGGAGTAGACTGTGAAGCTGGCTGTACTTCCTGCCACTTGTATTACCGCATCCGAAGATGAAAGTATCTCTGGTGGGGGAGAGAGGGGGATAGTATCTCTGGTGGGGGAGAGAGTGGGGATGTCAGCATATATCTATATTTTGATAGTTGAAAACAGATCACATGACCACACACGTATCATGACCACACACACATCATGACCACACACACATCACCGTGTCAAACCGTGTCATCATGACGTCACACATAATCTCAAATTACATACTCATTTGCTGGAGTTTGACTGTTTTCGAGTTTGCCTGAACAGTGAACCCTTCCCAGGCGGCTTGACAGGAATAAGCAGTAAACGATGTCGTATCAGTGTTAGCGATAGTGTATGTTGAGGTAGCGCTCTGGCTTTTTGTCTGAAATAATGAGGTGTAGCAAGGGGAACTGAATAAATTATTGATTTAAACTGAATAAAAATGGACCTATTGTGCCAGTCCAAGTGGGCTGCGGACACCATCTGCGGTGGATTTAGATCATCATAACCAAACTATTAAATTACATCGTAATCGAAATCCGGTTGGTTCGGTAGGAAACTTCCATCCTGGAACCATCCGATAGTTTCCGGGGTTGCCACCGACTCAATGATACACGTCATCTTAGCCTCCTCCCCAAGCACTCCAGCCGCTGGGTTCAGCACGATCCCGTAAATGGCCCAGTAGGCGCTGTTCGAGCTAACTTGGATGGTAGCCCTCTTTGTCCAGAATGCAGTACAATAATACTCGCCCTTGGTGTCCGCGATTACAGGTGTTTTGAAGGTTAGAACACCAAAACTCCGCTGGGAGTTCTCATCATACCTGCAGGGAGATTCAACAATTAGCCAATCAAATATTGCTATTTATGTGGTTACCATAGTTACCATGTGTGTTACCATAGTTACTATGGTTACCATGGATATCCTGATTCCACTTACGATTTGACTTCTTGGAAAATCAAGGTGCTGTTTGTTATCTCCTCATTCTTGGTCTTGTAGGTCCACACCACCTTGTCAGGCCTATCTCCGGCTATGGTACAGGTGATCGAGGAAACCTCGCCAGCCACCCCGTAGGTGTTGACGGGGTCAACCTAGAGGAGGGAGTTTAGATTAGGTCAACCTGGAGGAGGCAATATAATAGGTGAATGTTTTGTCTGTCAGATCATTGCCCGTCAGACTGTTAGAGCATTAGCCTGACCCGGGGGAGCTGGTTAAGGGTAGCATCCAACTATATTATATGTAGTATAATGTAGTATAATATCTCACCTTTATGCCCCTGACGTAAAGGGTAGCCTCCAGGGAAGGAATGACACCCACACTAACACGAGTATAGGTGACCTTACAGTAATACACACCCGCATCCGAATATGCAACCTAGATGGAGGAAGTGGTATTCTGAGTTGTGTTACGTCGGATTTACCGATTTACCGGGATTTGCCCGGTAAATCAGGATCCGACTGTACAAGTTTTGCGTAGATTAGACATGATCTATTACTATAGGAATATGACCAAAGAAAGGGGAGACTGGAAAATAGTAGTACAAGAATATACACTTTTCAAACACGATGATATATTGAACTCACGTTGCTAATGGTTAGGGTCGCAGTTCTGTTGCCAGTTAAACTCTTGTCATCATAGATCCCCTTGGTAATTGGGATGGAGGAACCCGTTTTGAACCAGGTAATGGAGCTGATTGCCTCCCCGTCTGGGGTGTTAGCTATGCAGGTGAAGATCGCCTCACTTGCTCCCACCTTCACGTACTGGTCCGACGGATTCTCCTCAACTCCCACCGCTGCAGAGAATGGCAATGGTTACCTTGGGCAACAAAACAGTTACCATGGTTACCATGAGCAACAAAACAGTTACCATGCATCGAACACTGTAAGATGTACGAACCTCGCATATTTGGTTTCAAATCAAGGCCAAGGAAAATGGCAGTAACGATAAACGCAAAGCCTATGGCCACAACGGCCGCACAGACCCCCTTTGGGGTAATTACCCCCATAATTCAGATAATTAACTAATTAATTACAATAATTACCCAGATTGACTACTGGATACACAAGATCAACAAATGTGTGTGTGTAGAATGGGGGAGCGTATAGCACTGGGTGAGAAAAAGTCTCCTTGGAGTGTACAACCCGCTACTTTTCAGCAACATTTTACCTTCCCCCCTACATTTTAGTGCTTACTCCCCATCCAGGATCTCTCTCTCTCTTTCTCTGTCTCTATCTCTCTCTATCTCAATCTTTCTCTCTCTCTCTTTCTCTCCGTCCACTACACGCACCACTCCCACATGGGGCCGTAAGGTCCCATGCAAGAGCAGGGTAAAATCCCCCGAGGGGGGGGGAGAGAGGGGGGATGTCATGAGCACATTTTGATAGTTGAAAACAGATCACATGACCACACACACATCATGACCACACACAAATCATGACCACACACACATCATGACCACACACAAATCATGACCACACACACATCATGACCACACACAAATCATGACCACACACACATCATGACCACACAGATCACATGACCACACACACATCATGACCACACACAAATCATGACCACACACACATCATGACCAAACACACACATCATGACCAAACACACATCATGACCACACACACATCACCGTGTCATGACTGCACACATAATCTCAAAATACATACTCATTTGCTGGAGTTTGACGGTTTTCGAGTTTGCCTGAACAGTGAACCCTTCCCAGGCAGCTTGACAGGAGTACGCAGTAAAGGATGTCGTATCAGTGTTAGCGATTGTGTATGTTGAGGTAGCGCTCTGGCTTTTTGTCTGAAATAATGAGTAACGTACTGTAGCAAGGGGAACTGAATAAATTATTAATTTAAACTGAATAAAAATGGACCTATTGTGCCAGTCCAAGTGGGTTGCGGACACCATCTGCGGTGGATTTAGATCATCATAACCAAACTATTAAATCGAATTATATACATCGTAATCGAAGTCCGGTTGGTTCGGTAGGAAACTTCCATCCTGGAACCAGCCTATAGTTTCCGGTGTCGCCACCGACTCAATGATACAAGTCATCTTAGCCTCCTCTCCAAGCACTCCAGCCGCTGGGTTCAGCACGATCCCGTAAATGGCCCAGTAGGCGCTGTTCGAGCTAACTTGGATGGTAGCCCTCTTTGTCCAGAATGCAGTACAATAATACTCGCCCTTGGTGTCCGCGATTACAGGTGTTTTGAAGGTTAGGACACCAAAACTGCGCTGGGAGTTTTCGTCATACCTGCAGGGAGATTCAAAAATTAGCCAATCAAACACAATTAATGTATGTTACTTTTGATTTGGTGACCATAGTTACCATGTGTGTGTTACTATGGTTACCATGGAAACCCTGATTCCACTTACGATTTGACCTCCTGGAAAATCAAGGTGCTGTTTGTTATCTCCTCATTCTTAGTCTTGTAGGTCCACACCACCTTGTCAGGCCTGTCTCCGGCTATGGTACAGGTGATCGAGGATACCTCGCCAGCCACCCCATAGGTGTTGACGGGGTCAACCTAGAGGAGGGAGTTTAGATTAGGTCAACCTGGAGGAGGCAATATAATAGGTGAATGTTTTGTCTGTCAGATCATTGCCCGTCAGACTGTTAGAGCATTAGCCTGACCCGGGGGAGCTGGTTAAGGGTAGCATCCAACTATATATGTAGTATAATGTAGTATAATATCTCACCTTTATGCCCCTGACGTAAAGGGTAGCCTCCAGGGAAGGAATGACACCCACACTAACACGAGTATAGGTGACCTTGCAATAATACACACCCGCATCCGAATATGCAACCTAGATAGAGAAAGTGGTATAAATGAACTGAGGTGAACTAGGTCCCGGTTTACCGGGATATTTGGGGGAAAGGGTTCCGGTAATTAGCAGTACACAAGATAGAACTTTTCAACCATGACGACAAGTTGATATTGAACTCACGTTGCTAATGGTTAGAGTAGCAGTTCTGTTGCCGGTTAAACTCTTGTCATCATAGATCCCCTTGGTGATTGGGATGGAGGATCCCGTTTTGAACCAGGTGATAGAGCTGATTGCCTCCCCATCGGGTGTGTTGGCTATGCAGGTGAAGATCGCCTCACTTGCTCCCACCTTCACGTACTGGTCCGACGGGTTCTCCTCAACTCCCACCGCTGCAGAGAATGGCAATGGTTATCGTTGGTAACAGTTACCATGGTTACCGTGAGCAGGAAAACAGTTACCATGGTTACCGTGAGTAACAAAACAGTAACCATGCACGGTTACAAAATTGTATGATTTACGAACCTCGCATGTTTGGTTTCAAATCAAGGCCAAGGAAAATGGCAGTAACGATAAACGCAAAACCAATGGCCACAACCGCCGCACAGACCCCCTTCGGGGTAATTACCCCCATATTTCAGCTAATTAACTAATTAGGGTCAATTAATTACAACTTAATTACCCAGATTGACTACTGGATACACAAGATCAACAAATGTGTGTGTAAAATGGGGGAGCGTATAGCACTGGGTGAGAAAAAGTCTCCTTGGAGTGTACAACCCGCTACTTTTCAGCAACACATTTTACCTTCCCCCTACATTTTAGTGCTTACTCCCCATCCAGGTTTTCACTCTCTCTCTCACCCTCTCTCTCTCTCTCTCTCTCTCTCTCTCTCTCTCTCTCTCTCTCTCTCTCTCTCCCTCTCTCGCTCCCTCTCACTTACTAAGGATCCTTAGGACAGCAGGGGATGAGTACTGGATGGAGGCCGTGTCAGAGCCCCAGTAGGCTGCGCACTTGTAATAACCAGAACTCTTATCGGATGCAGAAGGGAACTTCAGCTTGCTGTTTGTGGATTTCGTTGAGTCGTCATAGGAATCCTCAGATTCTCCCGTTTCGGCAACCTCGTATGTCCCAGCTTTCTGTTGAGGTTACATATGGTTAGAGTTACTATGGGATTTTGTGTATGGTTGGTTACTATGGCAACATAATTGTATTATATGGTTGGTTACTATGGCAACATGTCTAGCTGTCAGTGTAAAACTAACCGCACTAGAGTAATGCCAGGAAATAACGGCTTTCTGGTCACCCCGGACTATACAACTCAACGATACCACCGCTCCAATCTTACTGAACGTGTCCACTGGTTCCAGGTCAAACCCTACAGAAGTGATGTAGTTATGAACTCGCTTAGAAAATTAAGTAACATATCACGCGGTATCACGACATAATATAATATCACGACATATCGGTACTACCCGCATCCTCCATATCCTTAGATCTATAGTGTTTACACAGTGTTTACACAGTGAATACATAGTGAATACACAGTGAATGCAGAGCGAATGCAGAGCGAATGCAGAGCGAATGCAGAGCGAATGCAGAGCGAATGCAGAGCGAATGCAGAGCGAATGCAGAGCGAATGCAGAGCGAATGCAGAGCGAATGCAGAGCGAATGCAGAGCGAATGCAGAGCGAATGCAGAGCGAATGCAGAGCGAATGCAGAGCGAATGCAGAGCGAATGCAGAGCGAATGCAGAGCGAATACGCAGTGAATGCAGAGCGAATACGCAAGTAATACACAGTGAATGCAGAGTGGTTCCAGAGTGAATACGCAGCGAATACGCAGTGAATATGCAATCATTGGGGTTATTCTACCAGAACTGGTTCACCGATTCGTAGGCAGTATACCCTCGTATCAGTCCATATTGTAAGCGGTTCCGCTGCTAATGAATTACACCGAATCGTAGGCAGTACCCACGTATCACTATCAGTTCACATTGTAAGCAGTTCCACTGCTAATAAGGTACGTCGAATCGTGGGCAGTGAGCGCCCCCTACATTTTAGTGCTTACTCCCCATCCAGGATCTCTCTCTCTCTTTCTCTGTCTCTATCTCTCTCTATCTCAATCTTTCTCTCTCTCTCTTTCTCTCCGTCCACTACACGCACCACTCCCACATGGGGCCGTAAGGTCCCATGCAAGAGCAGGGTAAAATCCCCCGAGCCCGGACCCTGCTGGATCTGAGGGCCCTCTCTTTCTCACTTACTAAGGATCCTCAGGACAGCAGGGGATGAGTACTGGATGGAGGCCGTGTCAGAGCCCCAGTAGGCTGCGCACTTGTAATAACCAGAACTCTTATCGGATGCAGAAGGGAACTTCAGCTTGCTGTTTGTGGATTTCGTTGAGTCGTCATAGGAGTCCTCAGATTCCCCCGTCTCGGCAACCTCGTATGTCCCAGCTTTCTGTTGAGGTTACAATGTGGTTAGTTACTATGGAAATATAGGAATTGTGTATTGTTGGTTACTATGGCAACATAGGAATTGTGTTTGGTTGGTAACTATGGCAACATATGAATTGTGTTGCAGTTACTATGGCAACATGTTTCCCTGTCAGTAAAACTAACCGCGCTGGAGTAATGCCAGGAAATAACGGCTTTCTGGTCTCCCCGGACTATACAACTCAACGATACCACCGCTCCAATCTTACTGAACGTGTCCACCGGTTCCAGATCAAACCCTGCAGAAAAAATTGAATTATGAATTCGTTTAGAAAACAGTAACATATCACATACAATGTATATGTTTATATAGAGAGGGTGACTGATTATGGAACCCCCATAAAATACATTGATCCCAAATATAATTAAGTATGTACCTCGAACATAAAGATACTCAACGGTGCTGTTCTTTGTATCGACTGGCTCCACCCCAAAGTAGTATCCCTGGCACTTGTAGGGCCCCCAGTGATCCATCGTTACCTTACTGATTATGTACTTGCTTAGCAGGGGATCGCCCGTCGTAGCTGTAAAGAGAGTGGATTTGAATAAGATCAGTTGACTGACCAGCTGATATTATCCCGCTAAGTCGTATCCCTCCCGCTACACGGGCGCGATGGCCATACAATGACCACTGTCAATACCTGATTCTACTCCGTCTGTAATTTCAGTATTGTTGCTCATTCTGAACCACTTGACAGTAGGGTTTCTCGTGAACGCTTCGGGGCTATCAGCCTCACACTGGAGGGTGACCGCAGATCCGGCTGCATAGGCCTTCGGTGTGTTGAGTTTAACACCCACGACAGAGATCCTTATGGGGTCATAACCGTAGTTGTCATTGAACCCACAAGCGTAGATACCGTCGTGGACTGTTGAGCTTAGATTCTTCATTTTCAGGGTAGTGGTGTAGATAAGGAGGTTTGCCTGAAGGGAGGGGTGAGAGAGGGAGAAGAGAGAGAGAGAGAGAGAGAGAGCGAGAGAGAGAGAGAGAGAGAGAGATCTGTATTGACTAGATAACTTACATTATTTTCCGTATTGTAGTCGTCTGACAGTTCTTTATCAAAAGTAGGTGTTTTGGAAAACTCATAGTATTTATTATCACTTGTAACGTATTCCCACGCGTCATATCCGGTTGCCTTACTAGGATAAGTAAACAGTTGTTAGTGGGGGGATATAAAGACATTACACGGGGGATCGGGTACAAATGATTTAACACTTTGTTTTCCGTCAGGGATTTCATGAAACATGTGTTGCGTCCAAAATACAGTTGTATTACTTCGTTGTTACACTTACTAATCGCATTTAGCGGGGACAAATAAATGAACACTTACTAATCGCGTTTTGTAAAGAACACTTCGATGGGCTCGGCGCCACTTATGTTGGTTTTCTTCATCTCACAGTGTATTGTTGATTCTTCATACTGGTACACTATGTTATGGTACGTCGATTCCACCGCTAAAATAATACAAGTTAATTGGGGTGCATTGATGACAGTTTGAAAACAAATCGTGGTAATACAGGATTAAGTTTTCATACCCAGAAAAGAGTTGAGAAAGGATGAGCTTATGAAACTTATGAAAATTCCTTCCCCCGAAGAGTCGGGTAAATCACGGTTTGCCTGTTATTATTTACCAATTATATAACTGCAATTATAACAATTCAATTAACTCACTGGTACATTGATGATTTGGGAGCACATCAGCACAAGTTGTTTCCTCGTGGTTCCACCCATTAACTGTATACTTGGAGTCACATGAGATGGAAATCTTTTGGCCTTCTTCGACCTGTGTGTGAACGGAGGGTTTGAAGGCAGACGACAGTGGTAAAGACTTACAGCTTATGGATGGTAGGGTACCCGAACTTCATTCGATTGGCCACAGTCCAAAGAGAAGAAGGTTCACACAAAAGACAAAAAATCTTTATACCCGAATTGAACACAAATCAATATCTTTACCAGTTACCTTGTTATGGGACACGTCTATCCATATCTTTATAACCCTGATATACCTGATATCCTGATGCGGGGTAGGAGCTTCCAAATGCAATCTCAGGTACGGTGCAGACCTTGACACACCGGTCCTTGGAGGTTGCCCCAATACCGATAGTACTAGTCCCCGTGGGACACACCTTACAGTTCATTTGGGCGGCAATGTCCTGGTATTGGTCCTTGGGGCATATTGCACACATGGTTCCCGTACTATACCAACCCTTGGGACAGGCAGCTGGGAGGATAATAGCAGGGGTTACAGTTACTTATTCAAAAGTTTTTTGAAATACAGGAGCATATTATACAAGTGACGTGATGTCACGTGACTTACCGCACAGCTCCGTGTTGTGGGCAATTGTGCCCGTGGAACACTCGGGAAGTCCAACGCTCGCCAATATCGAGGGGGTCTTGAGGGTACTCGTTCCAATCACCAGGTTCTTGTTGCTAAGGAGTTAATTGTAATTAATTAAACCTAAATTACTATCTCGTGGTGGACCAACATGGGTGTGGTGGATGCTGTTAAATGCTAGTGTGGCCATACCAGTTAAAAAATGTGTCATGCTTTTACTAATGATTACTAACTTGAAGACGTTTTGGACTTCCCCTCTAAGTTCACCCATCCAGGTATCAGGATCACTGTTAGTGTCAACCTGGAACTTGGCATACGCGTAGAAACCATAGCCCGTCTGAAGAAAGAATGCACATGTTATAGATAATGGCCTGGAGAATTGATGGTACTTACTAATTGTCTATAGAGTAAAACCATCATCAGGGAGTGAAGCTATGACCGCGGGAAATTTCACAAACCCAAGTGAGGGTATTTTTAGTTTCGGTTTTACTTTAGTATAGATTAGGGGCCCTCTCAAACATCACTTACGTCTGGTTTGCAGTCGGTGAATAGGAATGTACAAGTAGTTTTCAGAAGGCAGTCGAAGGATGAAGATTCAGCTGCTATGTAGTCCGTGATAGCTTTTGAAATGGATGATTTCTCCGATGTATCCTTACATCTGTGGTGGAGTTGATATTGATTATTAGATACAATTCCTTTTCTAGAATTGATGTGTTTAAGTTACAAAGCTGATACAACTCCTTTTAAGAGGCGACTTGGTTACCATAGAAACGGTAACTAATAGCAACTATTATACCACCGTGTTACTCACGTGGGTGTGGTAGATGCGAAACTGAATTGGAACTCAATATAGTAGAAGGCGGGTGCAGTCAAAACTGAAATTATGTTCATCATGTTAGTAAACTGTTTTGGAGTTAAGTAATCAGTATATTGGCCAGTTAGTCTAAACCAAATTGTGTGAAATGATCTATTAGAAACACGTTAGAGTTGTGAATATAATATGTAGAAGATCTTGTGTAATTATATTATGTGAGTACTTACACATGCAACTATCGATGGCAGGGTACATGTTACTCTTATCTTGGATTTTCTTGTTGTTACTGTTGTTTTCCCACAGTCCCGTCAGTCCAAGTGTAAACATGTGTAACCAGGACATCGTGTTCCTAAGTCAATCCAAGTTCTTGTTTCAATTTGTGTTTGTATTTTATGAACAGGATATTAGTGGAAGCTCTTATATTACGGTTTTGAGCAGGTGTGCACAGCTCAAACCCGTAAGAGCTTCCACTAAATCACTGCGCTGGCAAGCGCAAAGGTGGCCCCATCCATCCCCCGAAAA
>AVPN01000467.1:39331-51812 GCA_000695325.1 Pleurobrachia bachei | reverse complement strand
TCCGATCCTTATAGTGCATTTGCTGCGTTAGAACCTCCTAAAGAGGAGAATGTGTTTGGAAATCAGGGTGGTGATATTTTCTCTGCTGGAGCGGATACCTTTGCTGCACCGGAACAGAGCACCATTTTCCAGCCCACACAGCAGAACCAGGGTGACCTATTTGCAGCCCAACCACCGGCACAACAGCCCGGAGATTTCCCCAACTTTGACAACATGTTTACAGCTCAAGATCTATTTGTAGCGGATAATCAATCTAATCAGCCCCCTCCCTCCTCCGCTTCAGGAGGAGATGTGTTCGGAGGGGCCAAAATAGAGCCCTCAAACCCGTTCTTTACCTCTTCTCGGGAGTCCCCCAACCCGTTCACAACAACTGCAGAAGACCCATTTGGTGCACCTGCTGGTAGTGATCCGTTTGGAGAAGGGGCATTCACGGGGGACCCATTTGTATCCAGTAACAGGGCAGCTGGGGACCCAACTGGGGACCCATTTGTGTCTCGGAGTAACAGGGCAGCCAGTGGGAGCTCATCTAGTGATCCCTTCAAGCTAACTGAGGATCCTTTCTCGGGAATCAAACGAGAACGGCCACGTGGGGTTAGTTACAGATCTAGTTATAGGTAGTATATCTTACCACTTACTAAATTAGTAAATCTTACTAAAATAGTTCTAGTTAGGTTTTGGAATGTTAAGATTTCGGAGGTGTTTAAATTGAACTAATTATATTCATTGTTTCAGACACCAACAAGTAAACCAGCAGTCCCATCCAAACCTAAAACACTGGGATCCGGAGCCCCTGCACTGGCATCAGGAGCCCCTGCAGTTCCACGGAAACCAGCTGTTCCTTCTAAACCGGTGTTGCCTCCTAAACCTGGAACTGTTGAGGTAGATGGTGCGGGGAGACCTTCAACTCGGGTTAGTAATGTACTGGGGGAAACATATTTGGAATGTATTGTTATATTTACCACTCTCCCGCCCAATTTCCACCTTCCTAACCCCTTTTCCAACTTTCTAAGTTCTAACATTTCTCAAATCCCACCTTTCTATCCCACTGCTTTCTACCCCACCTTTCTATCCCACCCTTCTCTATCCTACCTTTCTATCCCACCTTTCTACCCCTCCTTTCTAACCCACCTTTCTACCCCACCTTTCTATCCCAGTTCCAACCTTACTATCCTTCACCCCTTCAGGATATAATGACGTCACGACATAAAAAGAAAGCCCCTCCACCGCCCCCTAAACTAGTGGACATTGCACCTCTCCTAATTCTACCCAAGACTGGTGGTGCCCCAGCCCGACCTGCAGCCCCTGGAGGAGTTAAACCCTCAGGTCCCCCGCCCCCAGTACCACCGAGACCGGCACCAAGTCACATCCTTTATCATTATATGATGAAGGAGGGCCCTCATGCTATTGCTCTGTATGAGTTCGAGGCTGAAAATGAAGATGAGTTGACTTTCAAGGTAATTGTTGTGGACGGAGGGATTCACGTTAATTTGTCAATAATAATTATACCTAATTATACCCATACATACCTGATTATACCCATGTCCCATATATAATACCTAGATAAACATTATCATGACTATTCTACACTTTGTTCTTAGGTCGGTGATGTGATATCATTAGAGTGTGATGTCAGTGATGAATGGTACTCTGGATCCGTCGGACTAAAGAGAGGGATATTTCCCAAAAACTTGGTGGATGTTAAAATACAGCTTCTGCCTAAGTAAGTTCAACCTGCGCCTGCGGATCCCTTCCTTAACCTTCGTCCAAACGATGGGCTCGGTGGTGGTGATTTCAATCCCTTTCCTGACGCCAAGCCTGTTCCCCCAACTACATCTGCTGCTGTCTCTTCTGCTGATCCGTTTCAAGGTGGGGCATTTGGATCTACTTCTAATGATCCCTTTGGAACGGGCACGTTCTCTGGGACTGCTGCTGAAACACAGCAGGACCTATTTGCTCAGGTTCCCACTAAAAGTAACGAGGTTGACTTGTTCGCTGCTCCTCCTCCTGCTGCTGTTGTTACCCCCAAAACGGAGCCAGTGAGCCTCCTGCCCAAACCGCCAAACAAGAAGACCGTTGCTGCATCCATTGTTAAACCCCGACCCACAGCTGGTCACAAAGGTATTCCACCTCCAGCTAAACCACCACAGCCACCTCGGCCAGCCACTAGCAACCCACCTCGGCCAGCTGCTAGCCAACAATCAAAAGCCCCGAGTTTACCATCCCGACCAACTCCTCCTCCATCACTGCCAGCTAGACCCACTCCCCCTCCCTCGCTTCCCGCCCGACCTACTCCCCCGCCCCCGAGTTTGCCAGCCCGACCTACTCCACCTCCTGCTAGCCAGCCAACTCGACCTACTCCACCCCTTCCTGCCAGCCAGCCCACTCGACCTACTCCACCTCTTCCTACCACGACCCTGGCGGATAAATACAGTGTCCTCAGCGAGTTCAGCAATATGGAGGAAAAAGGAAGTATATTTGGTGAGCAATCCAGTGAGCAATTTGGGTTTTTTGGAGCACAAAACAGCAGTAATGTGTTCACAACTGTAGACCCAAAACAGAAAGATGTGTTTGGAATGAGTCAGTCTACCAACTTGTTTCCTCCTCCTCAGCCCGATTTGTTTGCAGCACAACAAAGCTCCCAACCAACTCAGGATCTATTCGCTAAACAGCAGTCTGACATGTTTACAAGTCAACCATCTAAACCAGACCTGTTTACCCAAACAACTGCTCCCAAACTGGACTTATTTGCAACCCTTCCATCCACAAATACAGGGTCATCCTCCGATCCTTATAGTGCATTTGCTGCGTTAGAACCTCCTAAAGAGGAGAACGTGTTTGGAAATGAGGGTGGTGATATTTTCTCTGCTGGAGCCGATACATTTTCTGCACCGGAACCAGTACAGAGCACCATTTTCCAACAGCAGAACCAGGGTGATATATTTGCAGCCCAACCACCAGCCCAACAGCCCGGAAATTTCTCCAATTTCGACAACATGTTTACCGCTCAAGATCTATTTGCAGCTGATAATCAATCTAATCAACCTCCTCCCTCTTATACTACAGGAGGAGATCTGTTCGCGGGAGGGGCCAAAATAGAGCCCTCAAACCCGTTCTTTACCTCTTCTCGGGAGTCCCCAAACCCGTTCACTACAACAGAAGACCCATTTGGTGCACCTGCTGGTAGTGATCCGTTTGGAGAGGGGGCATTCACGGGGGACCCATTTGTATCCAGTTGCAGTAACAGGGCAGCTGGGGACCCAACTGGAGATCCATTTGTAACATCCAGTAAGACTAGGGCAGCCAGTGGGAGCTCATCCAGTGATCCCTTCAAGCTAACTGAGGATCCTTTCTCGGGAATTAAACGAGAACGACCCCGTGGGGTGAGTTACAGATCTATTTAGTAAATCTTAATAAATTAGTAAATCTTACTAATTAGTGTACATCTTACTAAATAATTAGTAAATCTTACTAAAATAACTAGTTAGTTATTTTAGAATGTTTAGGTTTCGTAGGTGTTTATTGAACTAATTATTCATTGTTTCAGACACCAACAAGTAAACCGGCAGTACCATCTAAACCTAAAACACTGGGATCAGGAGCCCCTGCATTGGGAGGTGGAGCCCCTACAGTTCCACGGAAACCAACTGTACCCTCTAAACCGGTGTTGCCTCCGAAACCAGGAACTGTTGAGGTAGATGGTGCGGGGAGACCTTCAACTCGGGTTAGTATTAGTACTGGGGGAAACATCTTTTAAATGTATTGTTATTTAATATTTACCACCCCCATCCAATTAACTTTACATCTTCCTAACCCCTTTCCCACTTTTCTAAGTTCTAACCTTTCTATCCCACACACATTCCTTCAGGATATCATGACGTCACGACACAAAAAGAAAGCCCCTCCACCGCCCCCTAAACTAGTGGACATTGCACCCCTCCTAATTCTACCCAAGACTGGTGGTGCCCCAGCCCGACCTGCAGCCCCTGGAGGAGTTAAACCCTCAGGTCCCCCGCCCCCAGTACCACCTAGACCGGCACCAAGTCACATCCTTTATCATTATATGATGAAGGAGGGCCCTCACGCTATTGCTCTGTATGAGTTCGAGGCTGAAAATGAAGACGAGTTGACCTTCAAGGTACATTTAATTGTTGTGAAGAGAATTCGCGTTGATTTTTCAATAATAGTTATACCTGGAGTTATAGCTGGAGTTGCCTAGCAAGACTCTGTTTTACAATTATTGTAAAGGAGGGTTAGAACTTAGAACATAACAAACCAAGACAAACTTAATCGTGATAATTCTTCAAATTGTTCTCAGGTCGGTGATGTGATATCATTAGAGTGTGATGTCAGTGATGAATGGTTCTCTGGATCTGTTGGACTAAAGAGAGGGATATTCCCCAAAAACTTGGTGGATGTTAAAATACAGCTTCTGCCTAAGTAAGTTCAAGCCAGTGGGAGCTCATCCAGTGATCCCTTCAAGCTAACTGAGGATCCTTTCTCGGGAATTAAACGAGAACGACCCCGTGGGGTGAGTTACAGATCTATTTAGTAAATCTTAATAAATTAGTAAATCTTACTAATTAGTGTACATCTTACTAAATAATTAGTAAATCTTACTAAAATAACTAGTTAGTTATTTTAGAATGTTTAGGTTTCGTAGGTGTTTATTGAACTAATTATTCATTGTTTCAGACACCAACAAGTAAACCGGCAGTACCATCTAAACCTAAAACACTGGGATCAGGAGCCCCTGCATTGGGAGGTGGAGCCCCTACAGTTCCACGGAAACCAACTGTACCCTCTAAACCGGTGTTGCCTCCGAAACCAGGAACTGTTGAGGTAGATGGTGCGGGGAGACCTTCAACTCGGGTTAGTATTAGTACTGGGGGAAACATCTTTTAAATGTATTGTTATTTAATATTTACCACCCCCATCCAATTAACTTTACATCTTCCTAACCCCTTTCCCACTTTTCTAAGTTCTAACCTTTCTATCCCACACACATTCCTTCAGGATATCATGACGTCACGACACAAAAAGAAAGCCCCTCCACCGCCCCCTAAACTAGTGGACATTGCACCCCTCCTAATTCTACCCAAGACTGGTGGTGCCCCAGCCCGACCTGCAGCCCCTGGAGGAGTTAAACCCTCAGGTCCCCCGCCCCCAGTACCACCTAGACCGGCACCAAGTCACATCCTTTATCATTATATGATGAAGGAGGGCCCTCACGCTATTGCTCTGTATGAGTTCGAGGCTGAAAATGAAGACGAGTTGACCTTCAAGGTACATTTAATTGTTGTGAAGAGAATTCGCGTTGATTTTTCAATAATAGTTATACCTGGAGTTATAGCTGGAGTTGCCTAGCAAGACTCTGTTTTACAATTATTGTAAAGGAGGGTTAGAACTTAGAACATAACAAACCAAGACAAACTTAATCGTGATAATTCTTCAAATTGTTCTCAGGTCGGTGATGTGATATCATTAGAGTGTGATGTCAGTGATGAATGGTTCTCTGGATCTGTTGGACTAAAGAGAGGGATATTCCCCAAAAACTTGGTGGATGTTAAAATACAGCTTCTGCCTAAGTAAGTTCACACTTAGGAGTAACAACTCTTAAACTCGAAACTACAAGTTACACTCGCGACTAATAACCATGTAATCACTTAGTAATGTTCGATAAATTTTGTAAAAATTTAGAAATTAAACTCTCTTAATTCTCTCTTCAGAAAACCAGCCACAGAAGCCCCAGAACCAGATATACCCCAACAACAACAGATCCCTGCTATTTCCACAACAATTCCTGCTGTGTCTACTACTACTGCAGATCCATTTAATGCGTGGGGTGACGACAGGACTCCCTCCCCTCCCCCATCACCCCCCGCCATGTCACTACCTCCCACTGTAATATCACCACCCTCACCCATCGAGTTCCGCTCTACGTCACCGGTCCAATCTGTGTTCCCTCCCCGCTCTGAGTCACCTATCCAATCTGTGTTCCCTCCCCTTTCACCATCACCCTCCTATCCTCCACCCTCACCCTCCACCTCTGCGTCACCTGTCAAGGAGGATCGGATATCAATGGAGAACCCATTCTTCCGGGCAGAAAACCCATTTACGGCCGATCTCCCTCGTGCTATTAGCGCCGAGACTCTCGGTAAGAATTACTGTCACCTCGATTTATCTTTATCCCTCATTCAGCAATGATTCTCTCTTTCTCTCATTTTTGTGATCTCATTATCCACTATTTAAGTAGCTCACCGCTCCTGCTAGAGACAAACCAATTGCATAATTTTTACAGAAGTGTGTACCGCCTTGTATACATTTGAGGCTGAAGAAGAGGATGAACTGTGTTTGACGAAGGGAGATGTCGTCCAAATCTTGGGTAAGTTTGGGGATGGGAGGAGCGCGCGAGGAGTTGATCTTGAGAAAATGTTACAGTGTGCGCTTAGCATTGCTGCGCGCGACCACAACCAGAATAGGACATGAACCGGCCACAGCTGGGGCGTGTACGGTAACTCATGGGTTTTGTAACAGGACTTCCTGCGCTTACCTGTTCCTAACCAGGGAAATTGGAAGCTTGATACTCAATTGTTATTTTCAGAGTATGTGGATGAAGATTGGTTACGAGGTAGAGTCGGTGGAAAGGAGGGACTCTTCCCTCGGTCGTTTGCCGGATTTGGTAGCGAGGTTTGTACAACACATCCTGAATTTATATATTACCCCTACCATCCCCTAAATCTATATATCCTCTCTACCATCTTTTCTCCTTTGCTCCAACCTCTCCACATTAAATTGGTTTAAACAAAACAATCTCTTCTACTAGGTTGGCGAGGAGGAGGTTACACCGGTGGTAGATCCCGACACCCACTCTGTATCTGTGCTTTATGAGTTTGTAGCTGAACTTGAGGACGAACTTACAATCCATCCTGGTTCGTGATAATAAAGAACAACATATTTCTAATAATTGATAGCACGAGATTAATTCTGTTTATCATTGGGATAATTTTCAACAACAAAAGCTGAGAATGGGTGCCAAGATTGAGTTCTGTTCCCTAATTCCATATTAGTCTCCAAATCCATTTTACTAATTCCATATATTTGTCTCTCCAGGTGAAATGGTACGGATTATAGAGATATTAGGGGAAGGAACATGGTACAGGGGCATGTGTAATGGAAAAGAGGGAATATTTCCTGCTGAATATGTTCCTGATATCCCATCTAGTTGGAATATTCCTATCGCCGCACCCGAAACACTAACAGGTACACTCACTTACTCTTTCTCATATCCATCTGTGAATCATAGTGTTCCAAGCTTCATGTTTCTCCTGGTTTTATTTTATCCCAAAACAATTAACCTATACTATACTTTCGCTTAGCAAATCCCATATACATACCCTTTATTGTCGAGAAACTCAATATAACACCTGCTACAGGTACAGTGGGTGACTCCAGTACTGACAGTGAAGATGATGATAGTGCTGCTCTCCGAAGTAATGATCAGTTCCCTGGTGAACATGGACCCGCTGAGGTGAGTGGGGTTCATAAGAGTCAGCACCAGGAACCGAGGCTTAGTCCTTTATGACCAGGGACTAACCGACTTCACCAGTCACGTGACATAATTAACGAAATCTGGTTGGTTGTTTACTTGTTTCGTTTGGTTCCTGGTCACCACTTTCCTGGGCTACTTAGTAGTAGTGTTAACAGTTTTAGAAATGGTACCTGAATGTTAGCCCCATGTTAGCTGAATTCAATAATTTCCCCTCTCTCTGTTAGGTTTTAGCGGATTTCAAAGCGGAGAATGATTTTGAGTTGTCAGTCAACAAGGGAGACATGATAGAGGTGTCGGCGAGGCTCAATGAGACTTGGTTTGAGGCATCTCACAATGGAAAATCAGGTGTCGTTCCCACCAACTTTGTCCGATTACTTGATTGCTGTGATGATAGTAGCCCTTCACCTGAAGGTAATTGATTAATTAGTTAATTAAGCATGCGCTGAGCTGTGTAAGATGTTTTAATTTCTATCGAGTTTTATCTTTTGAAACGATGTTTAGCTAACTATATAAACGGTGGAATTTGTTCGTTCGTCTGTGAAGCTATTACACTGCACACCACCAGATCATTTGCCTGTACAGACGAATATACACTTTACTTACTACAGCCTCCCTACCTCCCGAAACCATGTGTCTCCCTCTATAATTCTCTATATCTCCGTCTCCCCTTCTCCTTACAACTGACACACTCCCCTGTCAAGCCAATGCTCTGACCATAGTTCTCACACGCTCTTATTTGAAGAATCTTCAGAAGACTGATGAGAATAGGGTCATGTCAATGATCTGACAGCTCCCAGTTCCCATTCTTTCTGACACACAAGTAGGGGGTCCACCATACTGTGAGGGACTCCTACTGTGTGGACGTCGTCGTGTTGATCAACCAGTGATCGCTGCTATAAAGGTCGGGGATATTCTCAGGGCTATCTATGCCTTCCAAGCAGAGACTGAAGATGAACTTAGCTTCGAGGAGGGAGATGTTATCAAGGTACATTAAATTGAGATATTTCGGGTGACAAGTCCCACGTTTACTGAAACAGTTGTTGTGCATGTCTTAGATATTTTCAACCATTGTCACGTCGTATAGGGAAAAGACGTACCCATGGCCCAGACTGTGAAGTGTGTGTAGACAAAGAAGACAATCAGGGGGAGGGGGTATAATAACACAGCTGCTGTCTGTCAGTATGTCAGCTTCAAAGTTAATATCTCCTCCGCCCCAGGTGACTGAATATATCAACGAGGAATGGTTGAAAGGATCAGTGGGCGGCGGCCCTGAGGGTCTCTTCCCCTCCAGTTACGGGATCCCAGCCATCCTGGCAGGGGAGGAGGGTGGTCTTCCTTGAAAAGGGATGTGTGTTAAATATAGTGTGTGAAGAAGGGGGACTCAAAGGGTCGAACAAGACGAGGGACTCTAAAGTGCAGGTACACTGAGAGAGAGGAACTAAGTTGTAGAAATAGAGGGATTATTTTTGGTATTTTTTGATGAAGTTGTTTGAGAGCGTTTAAAGTGAGAGAGAACAGCCCCGATTTTGATGAAACTTGGTCAGAATAGTGTTTGGTGTCTAATTAGAAGTGAAAAAAAGAACAAAATGAATAAAACCATCTTTCTCGGCGTAATTTTCTGCATCGATTATAGTGGTTACAAACCTTTCTATGACGTAAGGTTCAGAAGATAGCTCGAAAAATCCCAAACGGGTACATGTTTTAGCTGTCAGAGCATTGGCCTGACCCTATTCTCGCGGAGCGCGCGAGAACTGTGGTCAGAGCATTGGCCTGACAGTGTTTTAGCGGCGGGTACATGTTTTAGGCTAACGGGCGAACCTCTTGTCAAAAAATCGAAACAATCAAAAACAACACAGCACTCACCCTCAACAGTTGACAAATCGTTGAGATGCATTTTGGAGGTAGATTGAGTGTTCAGTTTTCAGAAAGATCTATAGCTCAGAGAGAGAAACAAATCGTAGCAGCTCCAAACGGGAGAATAACACTGTATAGTCCTACTTGTCTTACACACTGAAAAATAGCTCCTTCTCCTTCTCGTCCCTCTCTCTTTATGGAGCTGAGTCACTCAGACCTCAGTGAGTAAAGTTATGGACTCCGTAATGGAGGAGGTTAAGTCTGGGGAATGGGTAAGTGGGTCACAGTGGATTATGGGGGCCCATTGGAGAGATTTGTGTAGGTCCTAGCTCCTAGTAGGAGAAGTAAAGGGGGGAAATGGTCTTGACTTCGAGGAAGTTGTAATAAACTAAAACTCTGAATTTTTTACCAGAAATAAATGAAATTGTCATCATCACATATCTTTAAAAAGTGAATCAAAGCTTTGTCATACACACAGACACACACAGACTCTCACCTCACATGTACACTTATTACAGATAATGATGCCGTGCTCTTAAACAATTCGCCCAAAAATGATTATAATATTGATTGAACATCATTTTTAGGAATCAATCAGATATATGGAGTTCATGTATTTGCCTCGCTTAACAACATTCTATTTCTATGTAATCATGGTAATGTGGCTAAAAAAATATCGCCTGTCTCAAAGATCTAGAATTGGTCTTAAAATGAGAGAGAACAGCCCCGATTTTGATGAAACTTGGTCAGAATAGTGTTTGGTGTCTAATTAGAAGTGAAAAAAATTTTTAGTGCTCAAATCCTAAATTTAGGATTTTTAGGTTTTTTAGGTTTTTCGGCTTTTATGGGTTTCAGGAACGTCCTAGAACAAAATGAATAAAACCATCTTTCTCGGCGTTAAATTCTGCATCGATTATAGTGGTTATAAACCTTTCTATGACGTAAGGTTCAGAAGTTAGCACGAAAAGTCCCAAACGGGTACATGTACTAGGGGTGGGGTTTTTCGGCTTTTATGGGTTTCAGGAACGTCCTAGAACAAAATGAATAGAACCATCTTTCTCGGCGTTAAATTCTGCATCGATTATAGTGGTTGCAAACCTTTCTATGACGTTATGTTCAGAAGTTAGCTCGAAAAATCCCAAACGGGTACATGTTTTAGCGGCGGGTACATGTTTTAGGCTAACGGGCGAACCTCTTGTCAGAACACCATGTTGTAGGGTGTCAATCGACGCGTATTGATAAGGAAATCATTTTAGTGAAAACCATTTTGATCTGCGATGTCTGTGTAACGAATGAAACCTAAAAAACCTTACTGAATGAAGCATACCCGTTTGGTTAAAACATGCGGTAAGGTTCTTCTGAACCTTACGTCATAGAAAGGTTTGTAACCACTATAATCGATGCAAAATTTAACGCCGAGAAAGATGGTTTCATTCATTTTGTTCTAAGACGTTCCTGAAACCCATAAAAGCCGAAAAACCTAAAAAACCTAAAATCCTAAATTTAGGATTTGAGCACTAAAAATTTTTTTCACTTCTAATTAGACACCAAACACTATTCTGACCAAGTTTCATCAAAATCGGGGCTGTTCTCTCTCATTTTAAGACCAATTCTAGATCTTTGAGACAGGCGATATTTTTTTAGCCACATTACCATGATTACATAGAAATAGAATGTTGTTAAGCGAGGCAAATACATGAACTCCATATATCTGATTGATTCCTAAAAATGATGTTCAATCAATATTATAATCATTTTTGGGCGAATTGTTTAAGAGCACGGCATCATTATCTGTAATAAGTGTACATGTGAGGTGAGAGTCTGTGTGTGTCTGTGTGTATGACAAAGCTTTGATTCACTTTTTAAAGATATGTGATGATGACAATTTCATTTATTTCTGGTAAAAAATTCAGAGTTTTAGTTTATTACAACTTCCTCGAAGTCAAGACCATTTCCCCCCTTTACTTCTCCTACTAGGAGCTAGGACCTACACAAATCTCTCCAATGGGCCCCCATAATCCACTGTGACCCACTTACCCATTCCCCAGACTTAACCTCCTCCATTACGGAGTCCATAACTTTACTCACTGAGGTCTGAGTGACTCAGCTCCATAAAGAGAGAGGGACGAGAAGGAGAAGGAGCTATTTTTCAGTGTGTAAGACAAGTAGGACTATACAGTGTTATTCTCCCGTTTGGAGCTGCTACGATTTGTTTCTCTCTCTGAGCTATAGATCTTTCTGAAAACTGAACACTCAATCTACCTCCAAAATGCATCTCAACGATTTGTCAACTGTTGAGGGTGAGTGCTGTGTTGTTTTTGATTGTTTCGATTTTTTGTCAACATTTTCTGGTGAACAGGGAACCCTGGTACACCCTCTTATCTATTCCCTACAACCCGGCTCTGTAGCTATGATTCCTTACTAGCTCTAATCTCCCTTGTATTGTTCCTTGTTGAGAGTAACAACTTGTTCCAATTACTAACTCTCATCTCCCTTGGCGACACAGCCACCTAGTGCGATCCCCACACATAGGCGACGGCTCCGCCCCCTAAAAAAGGGTCGTGTCTTTCAAGAGCTCTTGCGCACGATCCACTGCACCGATTTACATACCGTTTGTTTCCTGAGGCTGCAAATTGATCCAAGTTAACTGGAAAATACCCGAGAAGTTTGTCTGTCAACAGGAAGTGGGTCAAAATTGACCCTGAAGTTGAAACTAACATTTGACTTCCCGGAGCATTCGCCCCTCTCCCAGATGGTTTAGAATGAATCTGAGGGTATCAAAAGATAGGTTGAAGTCTTGTGATTACTGGAAAATACCCGGCATTAACTGCTGATGGTAATTGCATCAACATATCTCCCAATATCTTCTAAATCGCATGGGCGTAGTGCAGAAACGCTCGGAAGCCAGAATATAGATTTGACTTCAGTGTCGATTTTAACCCATTTCCTGTTGACAGACAAACTTCTCGGGTATTTTCCAGTATATTAGGATCAATTTGTAGTCTTTTGCGACAAACCGAATGCAAATCGGTCCAGTGGATCACGGGCAACATCCCTTGAAAGAAACAACCCTTTTTG
>AVPN01000467.1:4927-18115 GCA_000695325.1 Pleurobrachia bachei | reverse complement strand
ATGAAACTTTGGAATTGACATAGAAAATACCCAAAAAACATTTTAGCAAAGTCTCAGCACCAGCAAAAAATTCCTTCTGGTAGTTTTGATGCCAAAAGCACACTTACCAGGGTGCTAGAGCTCCGAAACCCCCAGGAAACTTGAATGAGGGTATAGAATAGTCCAAGTATGAAGTTTCATGACCTAATTTTGTCAACTTTTTTCTGGGTGAAGCCCAACGCTTGTAAAGATCCAAAATGAACACCCTGTATTAAGTTATGTTATTAAGTTATACATGATACACAATACATAAAACTATACATTACTATAAATCCTGTACATAATAATTATTGGCACACATATACATTGTACAATACATTGTACATTGTACACACAGTTACCGGGTACCAAGACTTGTGCTACTAGACGATTGTTTCTGCCGATGATGGTGACCGTTTGGTATATGGAACGACAACTGTTTCTCCAGCCGCCGGACCATCTCTGCTAAAGCGTCATTTTCATGTTTCATAGCTAACACCTCTGTTTCCCGTTGTTTCAGCCGCTCTGTCAGCTCCGTTACCTGGGTATCGTACTGGTCTCGTAGCGAGGCCTCTTGAGATAGCGACTGGTGAAGGTTATAGAACAGTCGCAGTGATTGAACTTCTTCTTCCAGTTTACCAACTTGACCTGTCAGTGTCTCCTTGGTCGATTTTAGGGCGGTGACTTGGTTATCGAGTTTAACACATCGCTTTAGCGCATTGTCACGCTCATATTGGAGACGGGTTTGCTGGGGTGCATTTGCGGCTGTGAGGCTCTTTATTTGATTGATAATTTCCTCAGCTCGTTCACCCACCCCTATTTCCATCTTATCCGGCGCTACCAGGGCACTTGTTCTCTCTTCCTCCAACTTTTGAATGCGGCCCATGTATGATTTCTCCCTTTTGTCTCCAATGATGTGTGCACGCTCGACAGCCTCAGAAAACTTGGCATTAAAATCCGATCTCATGGTTTTTCTAGTGGCATCGAGTGCGTGTAACTCTTGACGTAGATCTACGATATTTTGGTGAAGGTTCCTGTTCTGAGTGACTATCTCGTCCACTTTGTTATAAAACCTGTCATCCCCCGCATTGTCAACCTGGGTATCTGTCTGGCAGTACGCGTGGATCGTAGCAGTTGTCCTACACTGTGTAGACCGGGTCTGATTGCTAACAGGTGAGGTGTGATGACGGATCTCTAGCAGCTGCTGCTCTAGTTCATTTTGGCGTTTTAACGTCTCGTCGTATTGCTGCCGGAGCTGCCTCAACGCGTCATCCGATTGTTTTAGAGTCAACTCGGTGATAGCAGTATCATCATCACTTGTTTCAGAGGTTGTCATCGACCTAGAAATGTGGAAGGTTAGACATTCGACAGTGAATACGTAGAAACGAAGTTAGGGGCGGGATCAAGAGTCTAAAAAACTTCCCTGATACCGATTGGTATAACTTTTGAGGGATTTTGAGAAGAAAAGGGTTTCTGAAGAGTCCGAAAGGGGTCTAGAGAGTCTAAAAAGTGGGGGTTCAATGGCCTAGGGGGTTCATAATCAAAACTTGAGAAGAAAATAAAAAACTCGAGAAGAAAATGAAAAATCTCGAAATTTTTCGGAAAAATTTTCGTTTCAAAAGTGCAGCTCGAATTGGTATGGATTTCTTGGAGATTTTGTGAGAGCATTTTATGTAACGCGCGAATTATGTGACAACAACGATGCAAGTATAACACCGCGCAGTTTTAAATGAAAAAATCACGATCCGGTCCGCCAAAAAAAGTCAGCGAAAAAGTTCCAACCCAAACTTGAAAACCGTTCAAAACGCTTTTGTTCTTTTATCTTTAGTTGTAATACTCGTCTGGCTGCATCTTTATCAATGGTTACAATTGTTCGTGGAGTTCGTTAATGGAGTTTTTGCGTGTGGATCCTCAGCAGAATGTGAGCGATTATCAGTCAGCCCCCCAGCCCTCCAAAAATCGGGCGAAGGATAATCGTCAACGTTTCCGAAGTCTGATATCTGAGATCAGTGAAGTTATTGCAGAACCTCGTCTGTCAACGAACAACATACTTGCGAAAGCGATCACGCTCATTGCATTGGACAAATTCAGTTCAAAGTATGTCAGTCGACCATCGAAGAAAGAGGCTCAATCCCCTCCTCCGAAAAAGACATTCTCACCTCGTTTTAAAACATCTCAGCTCCTTGAAATGAGGGGGAGCGTTGCATTTGGTGTCACATCAGCCGGTAAAATCGTTTACATGTCCTCTAAAAATCATATCGGAACGAAATCAGTGGTCCTTGGCAATGATTTGGATAGTATTCTCACAACGCCAGTTGACTTTCTCTACCAAGTGTTTCACAACAGACATTCCAAAATAATCGTTTCTCTCAACACATCAACGAAAACGACCGCTAAATTTCTCCTCGAGGGTAACATATACACAGATGATGATGGGAATGAACTTTATTTGACATTGGCAACGAAAATAGAACCCCTCTACAACGCTCCTAACGGACTTTTTAGCACACAGGAGATTCTTGTGGACGAGGGGTTTTCCTACATGAATGATGGAAATCAGTTTATTGACCAACTCCTTGGATTTGATACCTACCATAACAACCTCCTGGACTATGTCATAGAGGAGGACCTTTTCGGATTTTTTCAAAATTTGAAGAGTGATCTGGGTCGTTATGGGCACAAGGATGCAATGGTTCGTTATCACTGTTTTGATGGATGTCTTCTTTATGTACGAACTCAAATGTATCCTTATCGAAGTTTGGACGGTACGGCACTTATTTTGCTCCTTTCAACCCCCCTCGCCTTCGGAATTGCTCACCCCGAGCCCGATGTTGTGAGTGAAGGGTTGAGGATTCTGAACAAGTCAGATATGCTGCTTGCTCTGCTGCCGCCATTTAGTACGCTGCCGCCCCAACCCAAATCTATGGGTTATTAACTCCGATTTTATCATGTATATAATTAGTGAAACAGATTTGGATTTTTTTCTTGGATTTACATCAGCTTTTAAATGCGGAATTCGGGAAACATTTTCGATACGTATATTAAGCTTGGTGATAGTACTTCATCCTTCCTGATATTGTATTTTGCTACGAGCAAATTACAGCCTCCAAAATACTTCCAATCAGTTTACCTTCTAAGAACACTCACCATGTTTACATACGTATCAATTTCCAACCGTACCTGATGTTCTTAAGTCGAACACTCTGTCTCTGCAGAACTTTCCAGTTAATTTCCAGTCAATTTCCCAGGATAATATAAACAGAAATTTGAGCTATTTTAACAAGATGTACATTATACTGACACGTACTCTCATCGATCTCATACGTCATTTGTTTGAAGTAAATGAATGGTGTGTAGTGTCGTACCAACCGGAGAAGTAATCCGAGAACCGTGTGATTCAACCAGGAACCGACCGAATCAGGAAATACTGGTCCCTGATTGGCTGATGATAACCGGTCACGTGACCTAAATAACGAGTTCTGATTGGCTGTTTACTTGTTTCGCTCGGTTCTTGGTGATTTGGTTTCTTTTATCATTCCTCTCAACTGTAGTTAGAAAAGAGGTTTCTTTACTTTTTTAAAATTATAAAAACCAGTTTTTATTAACTTTTGAAAGTCTCTCGAAAAACTGTAATATTTTTCCTAGGCCTGTAGGCTTCATTGCAACCACTATATTACTACTGTGCTTCAACCCGTTTTTAAGGGTTAAGTGCAGGATTGTAAAGGACTTGTACAGCTCGGTTGCATTTATGCATTATGGTAATCTTACCAAAAATAGTTTGTTCAAGGTGCTAACTCTAGTACTCTCTGCAAAATATTTTGGCAGGGTCCTGCTTTGTGTTGCTGTGTATACGAGTCCAGAGCAATTTAACAAATGCTGTCAGTATTTTCAAAAGCAATTGGTAGCAAGGAGCATAATTAATTTCAGAGATTACTTGTGTATATGTTTAAACTTTTTCAGTCGGTATATTTTAAATTGAACAGCAGGAACCGACCGAATCAGGAAATACTGGTCTCTGATTGGCTGATAATCTGATAACCAGTCACGTGACCTAAATAAAGAGTTCTGATTGGTCGGTTCCTGTTGAACAGCTCTCCACCATTGGTGTTTAGAGGTCTAATAGAGACCTCTCCACGAGAGGTGTTTGTGCACTTTATATACGGGACTAAGTGACCCTGTGTGTAATAATAACGTGTTTCTGTGTATGATTTTTTAATGTCTCTACAGCGAGGAGGAACAGCTTGTCTATCGAAGGTCAAACTCCAAATGAAATTGGAGGCTTAGAGTGTTAGACGGGTTGCAGTCAGTGCAGTGATTGCGTGCACTAATTATGCACTAATTATGTACTAATTATGTGCACAGAAGAGAGAGAGAGAGGAAGGAGTTGTGTTGCAGTGTAAAGGTGCTGTTAGAACGTGCATATATATCTAGATCTGGTGAACTTAGGAATCAGGATGACGTGATATATTTAGTATCACTGATTCCTGCTTCCTTTGAGCTCATCCGTGTCTAGATCTGCAACTTCTGACAACACCACCTCTAGTTTGTTGTGTTTTTTGTGTGTAAGTTTGTCTGTTAGAGCAATTGGAAAGAGAACACACACACTGATTTTTCTTTTATCATGATGTGAAGTATTACCAACAAGGATGCAGAATTAAAATTGTATTTTTCAGAAAAATGATTTCCTGCTGTTTTTATCTTCCCCCTAAGTTATAAAATTACTTGGTTTTTTATTGTCTCTCCCCTCACCCCTGATTAACTTCATTGTCACTACTACTTCCTCACTTCCTCAGCCCCCATTATGATACCTCAACCTTCGTTTACCTACCTCTCCAAAACTCTCTCTATCTCATTCCCCTCTCCATTCCCTTCTCCATACCCCTCACCATCCGTTTACCTCTCCATAGTCCATACCCATTACCCCTCTCTGATCCATACCCCTCTCCATATATAATTCCCTACCTCTCTCTCTCTCTCTCTCTAGACATGCCCCTGACAAGTAGTGCCATCGCAAACAACCTAATCCGGGATGTGTGGCGAGATAATCTTGAAGAAGAGTTTGAAAAGATTAGGCAACTCATCCAGACTTACAACTACGTCTCAATTGGTAAACATCATTTTAATTACCGGTATATTTCCCTCGTCGGAAACATAAAGTTATTTATAGCAACTAATGAATTTGGTGTATTATGAAATGGAATATATCTTTGCTATCATGAGATTCTGCTATTTATAGCAGCTAATGAACACCCTGTATTATACGAAATATATAATATCTTTGCAATCATGAAATTTAATCCCCCCTACAGATACGGAGTTCCCAGGTGTAGTAGCCCGACCTTGTGGGGAGTTCAGATCTCAAAATGATTACACCTACCAGCTCCTGAAAGTGAACGTCGACATGCTGAAGATTATACAGCTAGGTACAATGAACCGACCGAATCAGGAAATACTGGTCCCTGATTGGCTGATAACCAGTCTAAATAACGAGTTCTGATTGGTTGTTTACTTATTTCGGTCGGTTCCTGCTAAGTACAATGTTATAATACGTTACTTGCACTTGACATGCTGAAGATTATACAGCTAGGTACAATAATACGTTACCTGCACTTCTATAGAGGAATCATGCCATACAAGGCCTTGTGATCAGAATCTAAATATTTAACCGGCGGAGAGTGGAGAGAATCATTGAGAGAGAGAGTGGAGAGATAAAGAGAGAGGTAGATAGTGGCGAGAGATAGAGATTAGAGAGTTGATAGTTAGAGAGGGAGCGAAAAAGCGAGAGTTGAGAGATAGTAAGAGAATGAGCGAGAAAGAGTTGAGAGGGAGTAAACGGTTGGTTAGAGTTTACTCGCAGGTAACAGAGCTTAATACGTTGCATTGTGGACGACCTTAGCTTATGTCAAAGTGATTCTAGAATAGAAACTTCCTCCCCGGAATTGAAATCACCCGATTTAAATAGGGGGAGGGGGATAAATGCCGTCATTCTCTCGCTGATTATAATAATCGCCAGAATGATTTATGTATATCCCCCCTCAGGTATTACCCTAGCGGATGAACAGGGGAAGCATCCTAAGGGCCCCTGTACCTGGCAGTTCAACTTCAAGTTCAGTCTGCAAGATGATATGTTCGCCCAGGACTCGATAGACCTGCTTAACCGATCTGGTAAGTGAAACAAGTTTACTTAAAATTGAACAAATCTCATCAACACCATCTCATCAGCAATGAAGTAATATATCCCCTGGCTCGCAGGCATCCAGTTCAAACGGCACGAGGACGAGGGTATTGATGTCCAGGATTTTGCTGAACTCCTCATTCCCTCCGGTCTTATCCTGGTTGATGCTCACTTTGTCAGTTTCCATTCTCTTTACGATTTTGGGTATCTCTTGAAGATATTAACTAACAGGCCAATGCCCAACGAGGAAGAGGTATGTACTAAGACACACACTAAACGATAATTGTGTACGGTAATTGGACATGTACGATAATTGTTTAAAGTACATGATCTTAAATCAGCAATTTTATACAATCAAAGAATTTTATGCAAATTCAGATAGCGATATAACTTAATTAAACCTTTCACAACACCTACACACATATTTCTGCAGGAGTTTTTCGACCTTCTTACTATGTACTTCCCCACTGTTTACGACATAAAGTATCTCATGAAGAGCTGTAAAACACTGAAAGGAGGACTCCAGGTATAAATCATTTAACTTTTGAGAGGGGGGGGGCTTTTTGATTATCAAAATTTGATAGGATTTTGCGACTTGCGTCACAATTAGAATTCAACTTTATGCTTGATATTATTTTGACAAATGCATGGATGTTAAATTATTCTTTGGTAAGAGGGAGGTTCTGCACAGCAATTAACCTGCCATTTTCTGCAATTTTAGTAGACACTCTTCTTCAAAGACGTGGAATCGATTATTTCACATGTCCCAAATGTTGCACAACGTCTTAAAATGGTCCATATTTGGCAATCTTTACAGTTTAATTTGTTTCCCCCTTCTAAAAAGTTGTCTCTCCCTCTAGGAGACAGCAGACAGTTTGGAGATAGAGAGGATAGGATCTCAACACCAAGCTGGATCGGACAGTCTCCTAACATCTTCTACCTTCTTCAAGGTATATATCAGTTCCCCTTACATTTGTCAGTCACTATAAATGAATTATTTGATTATTTGGAGGTTACTTCCCCTTTTACATTTCTCTGTCACCATAAATGAACTTCTCATGCTATACCCTACTGATAAGAATTTCTGCAACAACTTGCACACCCCCACATCTAACTCTCTCTCCCTCTCTTCCCCCCAGATGCGCCACATGTACTTTGAGGACTGTATTGACAATGAAAAGTACAGCGGACGATTGTACGGTCTGGGAGGGTGCCTCATGCCCCAAAGCCAACTGGACAACAGGCATCATGGTCAAATGGTCAACAACCACAATGATCCAGAGACTACAATTTGTGCTTAGGAGGTTTAGGTGGGGTTTAGGTGGGGATTAGATAGGGAATTTGGTTGTATTTGGGTGGGGATTTGGGTGAGGATTAGGATTTAGGTGCTTTTCAATGCAGGGTCATGCGAACTGGAAGATATTATAATATGATTTATGCAATATACTACTAAGAATTATTTGAGGACTGGAAATAAGGAACGTACATCATATAGGCACATTGCACAACCTTGACATTCTATGAGGAGGGAAGCTTTTGACCGATCGGACGCAGGCGTTTGAACTTCAATACAAGGGCGTCTAGAAATATCTATGGGAGTAAGATGAGATTGGAAAATATATGTGCAAAGAATAGAAGTGGTGCACCAGGCCTATTTTTATTTACTAATTTGAAAATTGTTAATCTCACGAAATTATATGTTTACATGAAAACCCATACCATCGTTTTACTTTCAGATTTATATCCTACCGCGATGACATACCATTTCTTTAAAACTCTAAAGTTGCTCGATCGCATTTAAAGACCTGTCTCTTTATACTCTCTTTACTTCAGTTGATGACGATAAAAGATGGGGAGGTGTTCGGATTGTTCCAGATTCTCACTAAAACAACTGATGATGCTGATATTACAGAGACAATAACTTCAAACACAGCTACTTACATCTCCGCTCGACCACCAACAACGTCATCTCAAGAACACGCTGACTTTGTTGGATGTTGTCTCGACTCTCTATCCCTTTTACGCCTCCCTACAGAGCCAGATTACGCCATATCAGTGTCCGAACAATCGACAATGACCCAATTATTGGAGCTGATAGCGGGGTTTGGTGTTTCAGAGTGGTGTGATAAGGGAGTTGCTCCTTTATCAAATAATAACCACTGCCGCGGGGAAGTATCGAGACTAATGAGTTCTGCAGAGAAGAATGACAGATTGATTCATTTTATAAGCACCCTGATGCCTTTAGCAAGAAACAACTTCTTTAGCTACATCGTGTTACCTTCCTCTCTCGGTTTTCTAATAGCTGCTTGCATTCAAGTGCTTTACGGCCCCCATAATCCTACTCGTCTGCAACGGATCTCCAGCGATGCGTCAGAAATAGCAAAATCCGAGTCAATCGATTCGGAAATGTTGAAGACCACCCTCGATGAACTGCTATACCGGTGCCCCAAATCAGTGCCTGCGTTGGTTAACCTCCAGCTACCCAAAGGGAAGGAACCGCCACCACGGTGGTTGTTGGCGGTGACCAATGACCTGATGAGGCTCCAAACAACCGATACTGCTGATATTACAGAGACAATAAAATCAAACACAACTTCTTATATCTCCGCTCGACCACCAACAACGCTATCCCAAGAACATACCGACTTTGTTGGATGTTGTCTCGACTCTTTATCCCTTTTACGCCTCCCAACAGAGCCTGATTACGCGATATCTGTTTCCGAACAATCAATAATGACCCAATTATTGGAGTTGATAGCGGGGTTTGGGGTGTCGGAGTGGTGCGATAAGGGAGTTGCTCCTTTATCAAATAGTAACCACTGCCGCGGGGAAGTATCGAGACAAATGAGTTCTGCAGAGAAGAATGACAGGTTGATTCATTTTATAAACACTCTGATGCCTTTAGCAAGAAACAATTTCTTTAGCTACATCGTGCTACCTTCCTCTCTCGGTTTTCTAATCGCAACTTGCATTCAAGTACTCTACGGCCCCCATAACCCTGCTCGTCTGCAACGGATCTCCAGCGATGCGTCAGAAATAGCAAAATCCGAATCAATCGATTTGGAAACATTGAAGACCACCCTCGATGAACTTCTTTACCGGTGCCCCAAATCAGTGCCTGCATTAGTTAACCTTCAGCTACCCAAAGGGAAGGACCCGCCACCACGGTGGTTGTTGGCGGTGACCAATGACCTGATGAGGCTCCAGGTGACCAGACCGAATGGGGTTGTCAATGTCACACGAGCACTGTTTGAGCACTTTGGAAGTGTACTCGCCCACGAGGATCAGGGGTTTTGTGATAAAGTTTCCAGTGTGATCCTCAGTCCACCGCGCAAGGACCCGGATGTGTTTATTGCCAATATAGCTGACCAGGTAGCGACCATGCCAGATGCCCTTGGAGGAAGTGTCAAGTTGAAACAGCAGTTCATGAGAATTCTAAAAAATCTCGTTCACAAACTCTCCGCTGAGTATCCAGAAGTAGCATTTCAAAAACTCTGGAGCAGGTTCTTCTATCCGTGTGTGTTGTACCAAATGAAATCCCCCACCAAGACGTCGTTGACAGAGTCTGAGGTTGACAAGTGGTTAGGAAACCTCGAGATACTTGCCTCACTAGGGGTGTTCCATGGTAATCTGGCTGAACGTCTCGTCTCCTCCTTCCTACCGCCCCTCCTCCACCTCCTCAACCTAACCCACACGGGCATTGCGCATGGTGTCAACACTAGAGTCAAGAGGATTGTGCTTGAAATGGTTAACGCATCAAGACATACCTGGTTAAACAGTTTATATGACTTCCTCACAGAGGAAACGGGTGCGGTTTGGTGTTTTGGGGATGATGGAAAAGTGAGATTGGATAAATCCCGCGAAGAAGGTAAGAGGGCAACAGCTGGATGTAATTCTTGGAACCCAGACGAAATTCTGGGAACTAATGATCACACGGTGCCTGTCATAATGGAACTCCTTAGGAAGCACACTGGCGAAGGAAACCCCTCGGAGCATCTGTCTGAATTTTTTATCAAGCTCTACAGAGATGTGATTGAAACGCTCCGAAAGGAAAGCGAGGAACCGGGTAGGGAGGATCGGGATAATTTTCTGGAGGATCCAATTGATTTTCTTGACATTCAGGTGTCTCTTCGGAAGAGCCTCCTTATGTCGCAGATGTGTGAGAAGTTCGGTGAAAAACTCCTAACTAAAACATCCCAAACTATTGAACTGTTGAAGACTATTATCATGATGAAGGCAGACAATCCAACGATGGAGGGGGATGAAGTTGTCGTTACTAGTTTTGGGATTCTCAGCACTTACATGCGAGACGAGATAAAGCTAAGCAAGGAGGATGAAAGTGAGATAAAGAGACTGCTTGAGCCTCTCAGACGAATCATGGACACGGCATCAGACTCACATATCGCAGGTCTAGCCAACGATTTGAGGATTTGTATAGCGACGAAGACCAACATTTCATCCCTATCCTATTTCACAGAACCAACGGGAGAAGACCATCAGAAGGACGATTCACTTTCGGTGTTGGTGAAAGATCTTGCTGATCCTCTCATTCCATCTCGAGCTCACGCCATAATGCAGATCGGGAAACGTTTTGCTCGACGTGATCCCTTTGTTCTCACCCATATTGATGTTCTGCAGAGTGTGGTACTAGATAACCTGACTCATGATGATAGTTACGTGTTTCTCGCTGCTGCCAAGTGTCTCGCTCAGATAGCCTGGTCGGACACGGACCGGATTTTAACGGCGATTACTGGGGAGATCCACAAGACAGGAAGGAGAGAGGATGATAGGGTGAAATGTATGGAGGTGCTGATGGATGTGGTGAAAATAACAAATGAGCTACTACCCGTGTATCAGAACCAGATTTTCAACTGTCTCCTACACTGTACTGGAGATGAGAGTATGATTGTTAGGGCGTCCGGGTACAGCAACATTGCTACACTTCTAAAAACTAACAAGTTTGCCGGGAATTCTCACATCCAGGAGATTGTTGGGCAGTGTGAGAGGTGTTTGTTAGGAGCGGATCCTGCTGCTTTTGTTAGGAGTGCTGCTGTACAGGTGCTAGCTAGTTTTATAGAGGTCCAGGAGAGGGGAGTGTTGTATGGCATGGAGAGAGAGACGCTGATGATTTACCGGTTGTTGAAGAGGGTTAGTACTGAGGATGGGGATGAAGGTGTAAGGTTGAAGGCACTGCAAACACTTGGGGTTCTGTCAGATATTGTGAAGGGTTTCATGTTCCCTAAACAACGGATAACACGTGACGTTAAGATTCTTGAACATTTTTAACATTTTCTATTCAGTAATTTATTTTATTTGACATCATCCTTTCAGCTTTTTGTAGTTTAAACAAAATAATATTGAATTTCATACACATAATTTATGTACATAGTACTAACGTCATGCTCCACCTAGTGCAGTATACAATGTTGACACGACGTCTCTTTGTTGATTTACTTCGAACAACCCGGGCCAGCACACACACCCGGTTCCTAGCCAGCTCTTCATCCTCCTCTGGGGACCAAACAATGAATACTGAACATAGTTCTGGGGACCAATGTGACACAACAGAACAGAGTGTGGAACCTGCAATTAGAGACACTGAAGAGATTGCGGAACCTGTTACTGAGCAGAGTGCGGAACATATTGCTAAACAGAACCCTCTCGTCTCAGAACCAGAGGAGATCAGATCTCTACAAGCCCGGAATGTTGACAGTAAAGTTGACGGGTTGATTAACACGCTGAACTCTAAACGCGACCTGTTTGGTCAGTCGAGTTTGGGTTATGAGCGACTGAATTTACATGATACGGAGGATGACGATTTGTTCAATGTTAAATCATTGTTTACCGTGGATGACCTGTTTGAGAACAAAGTTCATCTTGGTCACTCAATAGGTAGGGAGATCTGAACTGCAGTAAACCATTTTAATTGTCTTTAGCGTAGTTCTATGGGTTGACTAAGCGGGGCCACTATAAATTGTGGTTGACAGTAAATACTTCTGCTCTTTCTCTGTCAGGCCAATGCTCTGACAGCTCTTTCTTGTGTAGAGATCGATGGTTGTCAAAGCACACTGGTCAGTATGGTCATACAGTTTAACTTCAATCGTATCTATTATCCTTCAAAAAACTGTATTAATAGCAGCAGATATCACCAACTACCCCCCCTCCCCCCCCCAATAACAATACCCCTCCTCTAGGTTGTTGGAATCCAGCTAACAGAAAGTATCTCTTTGGATCACGTAATGGTATTCACCTGATTGACCTGGCTAACACGGAACAGCACCTGTGGAGGGCCCTTAATGTGGTGTCACACGTTGCAGCCAGGGGTGGAAAAGTGGTGTTTATAAACGATAGGGATAAAATGTTTAATAGCAAGGTAGGTAACCATGGCAACCATTTTAACTGTATGAAGTTCAAGATGAAATTAGTTTGTAGTAGATTCGACTTTAGGGCCATCCTTGCCATCAAACTCTTTCGAATAAAATTCTGCCGGCCGCAACTAAAAATGGAAATGATCCACCTCCTTATTTTCAGGTCTTCAGATCTATTAAAAGTTGGTATATGTACCACGGAGGATTCGATCCAAAATGGTAAGTGTCAAGAACCGACCAAAATAAGTAAACAACCAATCAGAACTCGTTATTTTGATCACGTGACTGGTTATCAGCCAACCAGAGACTTGTATTTCCTTATTCAGTCGGTTACTGGTAGGTGTTTAGATGAAAATTCAATACCGAGGGATATTCAGTAGTATCAGTGGTATCCGCCCAGTTTCACCACGCTCCACAGAACACATAACCAAGTGGTATCATGATCAGCTGTGACGTCGGGTCATGGTTTATATTCTACATTCTTCGAGACTAAAATATTGGGAGAAATATTATAAAAAAAACCGCCGATAAACACCCGTTGTTATCATATCCTCTTGCCTGTGTTTCGGGCGCCCCAAATTACAAATTGAAAGGGAGGGTTAGAGCATCACAACATCTCCCCCCCCC
>AVPN01000466.1:40879-51222 GCA_000695325.1 Pleurobrachia bachei | reverse complement strand
GAAAACTTGAGGGTCATCTTTTGATTGGAGTTGAAATGAAGGAGCTATGAGCTCACACCTGTAAAGTCGCTGCAAGGCACCCAGATTATAATCGAGCCCTGTGCGTCCATCGAGAGGTATCTTTTTGTGGTGCACTCTTGGTTCTGGCTTGTTCTTTCTATGTTTTGTTTGAAGTTTGACACGTTTCCTTTAAACATACCGTTAAATAAGTTTGCCTACATCAACGGTAATTTTATTTTCGATCTTTTAGTGTATGTCCACGTAGTTATTCATATTAATATTATGATTAATATTATGCTGAGTTACATTCTACTTCTAAAGTTTTCTTTTCTTTAAATAGGTTGTTCACTAAAAAAGGGATTGTTTGTCATCAATACAGTATGTCATCCCTAATTTCACTTGGTGCAAAAACTGGTGCTCAAGCAATCCGGTATATTCTTGTGAGGTCCATTGACAGAGGGGATTTTACTAACGATCAGCTTTTGAGCGTTCTAGAAAATAAACTGGACTCAATTTCCAAGGATTTGGAAGATTTAAAACTTCAGAAACTGAAATCAGCAGCTTTTTTAATCAAATCGGGCTTCAAAATGTATATGGCAGGTGACGTCGAGGAGTCAAAGAGGAACTTCGATAAAGCGGAAATGGACGCAGTTGAGGGCTATTCTACCTCTCCGACGATCGAATGGAAGCTATTTTCTGTAAAACTGAGCATCTTTTCAGTGGTATGGAGGAAGGTTGTTCTCTCCTCTGGGCCTGTTAACTATACCGCGGTCATGGACCAAGTTGGACTGTATCTTAGCCGGTTATTAGAGGACCAGACATTGAAAAGTATTTTCAAAACTCACCTTAGCGGCTCAGTGTTTTCTTCAATAAACAAAACGAAAAGAGAGAGCCTTATAAACCAGATAACTGAGCTAGAAAAGTCGTGCCAGAAAATCATCTTTGATACCTTTCTCGAAATTCTTCCCTTTTCTGAGGTGAAAATCGATACAGACAAATCGGTATCTCTGGCACAGTTCTACTCCAGATTTGCATATCTTGTTCCGTATTCCGTAAACCAATGTGCAACAATGGATTGCGAGGGAATTATTGACCGATGGCAGAATCACTTCTGCAACGTGTCATTAGTTGAGACAACCACAGGAGACATGATTTCCTGTGGTTATAACAACTCTAGCCCCTTTACTTCGCCCAGAGACTTTGGTTTGAAATCCACCAAGAAGTCAGCGTGAACAATATCAAAATCAAAAGTTTCCTCGTTTCCAAGGAGGCTGTGGCAGAGAAGTGTGGGGTTTCAGCAAGTGATTTCGAGGTCACGTACTCGGCAGTGACGGTCACGTACGGGTGCGATTCGGCCTGTCAGATTGATATAACACTGGATAAGGTGATTGTTAATGAAACTGAGGCACACAGTCATGTTCACGAGGGAGGGGGTGGCGGCAATTCTCGTGTGTATGGTAGGCATTTCTACCGGGGTCACAGTTTTGTGAAAAAGTTGAACCAGGACGGACAAGTGACTGTTAGTTGTGCACTGTTAGCTTGTCAGGCTGCACGGGTCAAGACAATGGAATTAATTTTGCATGGAAAGAGAAAGGGTGATTTTGGGTCAGTTCTAAAACCAACCAAGGCAGTGGTGCAAGCTGTTGAGAAAATGTAAATTCATACATTTTTAGTTGCATGATTATATGATTGAAGATTAATTGATTTGCTATATTTTTATGCGTTATGTATACCTATGTTGCAGTTGATGATTTAAAAAGTCAAACAATCAGATTATGCATAGTTTCTTATTTCTAGTACATAATATTTTTACTAAGTAAACTAAGAAAATTATCAATTCTCTTTAGGATCTCTAATGGCACAGACTTTCTCAACCGAGTTTTCTATACCTCTCTCCGATCCTGAAAAAGCTAAAAATTACAGCGATTATAAGAATTTTCATGGATTTTTCTGGTACATCAGTGTTGATCTTATAAATGAACCGGGCTATTACAGTGTTTACCTGCATTGTAAGCCAATTGATACAGTTGAGGAGTGGAGCTGTAGTGCAAATTGGACATTGAAAGTGGACGTCTCCAGAACTGAACGTAACTGGGAATACACCTTTTCAAACACTAATTGCTTCGGCTACGGAGCACGAAAGTTTATGACAGCTGACGAAAGAAAAGTTATAAAGATCTCTGCAAATGTATCTGTCATCAGTAGTACTATCGGAAAATCCGCTATTGAACTACTTCCCCCTACAGGATTAATTCAGCTCAGTCTACCATTGAGTTCTCTCGGCAGCAAAACATCCTACTTTACCGGCCAACACGGAATCGAAAGAAATTGGGTTGTCGAGATTCGAAAACCTAAGCCAGGCAAGGTCAGGTTGAGGTTGGATGGCTACAGTAGGGAGACGGGCGAGAAAGAAAATAAGGGTGGATCTGCCTTAGTGCTTGTGAAAAACAATCCGAATTTGAAGAAAACTATATTTCTCGGACAATTTGACTTGGAAACTCAAGATGAGTCTATGGAACTAACTTTTGTCATTGGATATTCCTCCTCCTATAATCAGCCGAGCATGATGAATTTTGGAAGAGAGTATCTTTCCCTCCCTGCCCATGGGAATAACAGTTTCTTACTAAAAGACAACACCAGCATTCCTTTGAACTCTTTGGTCCTTGCTCGCAACTCTCCGGTACTGAAAGGCTTCATCGAAAAAGAGGGGGATCTAGATCACGATGTTACTGACTTTGTGCCTGAAGCTGTTAGAATCTTCGTCGATGCCTGCTACACTGGAACACTAGAAAAACTGTCTGACGAAACAGAGTTCAAAATTTTCTGTGACGTTGTTAAAATGGTAGCCGTGTTTAAAGTGGATTGGGCAAAAGGTGGATGTCTCGAGTTCTATAGAAGGCACCTCCCTAAACCATCGGAAGATTTCACCGCCTATTGGAAATATGCTGTTTTTGCATTGGACTCAGCAGTCAGCCACGAGGTACCTTGTTTTTTAGACTATCTTCTGTCGAAAATTCCGATTAACAAAACCCAGTTCCAGTTTAGCATCATACAACTTGTCGGAGAAATAACAAAGAGGTCTCATCTCGACTTAATTCTTACTCTGATAGTCGAATTTGACCTGGTAGAAAAGTTTATACAACAAATTCTCGTTGTTATGATGTTCAAGAATCGTATCCCGCTGCTCAACTACTGGCTAGAGAACTTCAATTTTTCTCTCTGCAACGAGGAAACGCTTCCCTTAACTCTTCTAGCAGAAGCCGTAGAGAAAACCACCGATCCTCGACTGTGCTGCAACTTTATGAAACACTTGAAAAATGCAGATGTTAACGGAATAGAGGAAGCTGCAGTTGATAATGATGGTGATTTGATTCCAAAAGATGGCACTCTAGCTACTCTGGCTAGAAATCGATGGAAAAAGAACAAATATGAAACTTGGCCTTGCTCCAACAAGAGACCGTTTTCTTTAGCCAGGAGGGAGCTGCAAAAAGAAGAAAGTGGTGGTGATGCTGATGAATCAGCTGGTGATGATATAATGATGAAACAAGAGGAGGAAAAATTAGAGACTAATGACACTACATCTCACATCAAGGGAGCGTAAACAGACTCTTCCGACTTTCAGGATGTAAGGACTTCCTTTTTGTCACTTCTCGAGGAGACTTTTGGTTTTTAAAGTTTAATTTAATTTTTTTAAATCTTCATATTACATCTGTATTCTATCACCTAATCTATCACCTAAACTAATACTTTTACTATAAATTTGTTAGAAATTTGCGTTTTGTATCTTTGTAAATTGTTGTTCCAATAACAACACCTCTACCCTTCCTCTACCCTTCCTCTACCTTTCCTTTGGACCTTTGCCCTTCCTCTACCTTTCCTCTACCCCCTTCCTCTACCCTTCCTCTACCCTTCCCTATATTGCCTAGTAGTGGTTAAACTTGAACAGATTGACCAATTGATTTTTTCAGGTTCTCCCATGACGGAAGCTTTTTCGACCGAGTTTTCTATACCTCTCTCCGATCCAGAAAAAGCTCTACATAAAAGTGATTATAAGAATTATCATGGATTTTTCTGGTACATCAGTGTTGGTATTAAAGAAGAACCGGGGTATTACAGTGTTTACTTGAATTGCAAACCAGTTAATACTGTTGAGGAATGGAGCTGTAATGCAAAATGGACATTGAAAGCGGACGTCCCTGGAGCTGAATGTAACTATGAATACAACTTTACAAGCACTGAAGTCTTTGGCTATGGATCACCACAGTTTATGAAAGCCGACGGAAGGAATATACTAAAGATTACTGCAAATGTAACTATTGTCAATAATACTTTTGGAAAATCCGCGATTGAACCACTTCCTCCAACAGGATTAATTCAGCTCAATCTACCATTGAGTTCTCTCGGCAGCAAAACATCCTACTTTACCAGCCAAAATACAATTGGGAAAAATTGGGTTGTCGAGATTCAAAAACCTAAGCCAGGCAAGGTTAGATTGAGGCTGGATGGCTACAGCACGGAGACTGGCGAGAAAGATAATCAGGGCGAATCTGCCTTAGTGCTTATGAAGAACTATCCGAATTTGAAGCGAACTAAACTTCTCGGACAGTTTTTTGACTTGGAAACTCAAGATGAGACCATGGAACTAACTTTTGTCATTGGAGATTCCTCATCCTATAATCAGCCAAGCATGATGAACTTCGGAAGAGAATATCTTTCCTTACCTGCCCATGGAAACAACAATTTCTTGCTAAAAGACAGCACTAGCATTCCATTGAGCTCTTACATCCTTGCTCGCAACTCTCCAGTGCTGAAGAATCTAATTGAGAAGGAAGGGGAACTTGATCACGATCTTACCGACTTCGAACCTGATGCCGTTAGAATCTTCGCTGATGTTTGTTATTCGGGAAGTCTTGAAAAGCTGTCTGACGAAACAGAATTCAAAGTTTTTAGTGATTTTTTGAAGATGGTGAATGTTTTTGAATTGAACTGGGCGAAAGATGGATGTCTCGAGTTCTACATAAATCACCTCCCGGAACCAACTGAGAAGTTCAATATCTACTGGCAGTTTGCCATACTTGCTCTAATTTCAGCGGTTAACCACGAGGAAACACGATTCCTGGATTTTCTTTTTTCCAGAACCCCACTAAATAAGCCTGTTTTTCATTCCCGATGTTTAAAGCTTCTGGGAGAATTGACTAAACGATCACATCTAGATTTGGTGCTTGCGTTAGTAGTTGAATTCGATGTTGTTGGGGAATTTATGAAACAATTTCTCACGCTCCAGATGGTTGGGTACAAGATTCCGCTACTCAACTACTGGCTAGAAAACTTCAATTTTTCTCTCTGTGGCGAGGACACACTTCCCTTAACTCTTCTAGCTGAGGCCATAGATCAAAACACCGATCCACAGATATGCTGCAACTTTATGACACATTTGAAGAATGGCGATGAACGCGTAGATGAAGCTGCGGTTGATAATGATGGTGAGTTAGCTCCAAAAGATGGAACTCTGGCTACTCTGGCAAGAAACCGATGGAAAAATAACAAAGATGCAACTTGGCCTTGCTCCAACAAGAGACCGTTTTCTTTAGCCAGGAGGGAGCTGCAAAAAGAAGAAAGTGATGCTGACGAATCAGGTGATATAATAAGGAAACAAGAGGAGGAAAAAGATACTAATGACAATACATCACACATCATGGGGTCGTGAATGCAGACTACTTGGTTAAGGACTTGGATGATGATTTGGCATTGTCGTTTCGTTTGGTTTTTTAAAAAGACACATTTTAACTTTCATCTTGTATCTTTATTTCAATAAATCATCTCTATTTATTTGTATAAAGTTTGTGCTTTTGTCTTTGTAAACTGTTGTTCGAACAACACGCCCTCTACCCTGCCTCCATTCCACTCTAGAATCCTCCAAAAATGCTAAAACATTCGCCACTATCCTTTATAGGTTCCCGCATCATCGATGGACTCATTATATTACATTTTTTATAAAATAGAAAACAAATTCTGTATGATAATGTGTCTTTTTCCACTGGGGTCCGGGCTTCTCGCATGATGTAATGACACATCTTTAGAAAATGCGAGGAAGATGCGTAACATTTCACAATTGTTTGCAAAAGAGGTCATCCTATCTAACTTCTCATAGCAGTTTTATCGGCTCTGCCGATCTGGTCTCTGCCATAAGAAACAAGGCGGTTGAACATTCCAACCCGTAAAATATCCCAATAGATCAAATTTTGTAGTTAAACCCTACTAAATAATTTCCTTCCAAATTTACCACCAAAGAGAAAAATCGCATGTTTCGACAAACACCCGCTTCCGTAGAACCGGGTAGAACTAGACGTTTAGTAATATCGCTCGATAAGGAAATGCCAGGGGCCCCATCTTTGTGCTTGCCAGCACATTGGTGAGTGGATTAATTTTAGCGAAATATGACTTGCCCATGCATAACCCATTTTATCACTACAGGTAACCCTATGACTCAATCTTTTACAACGGGGTTTTCGGTTTCCCTCGACAATGACGAAACAACGCAACACTTCAGCGATCAAAAATTGTTGCATGGGTTTCTATGGCGTGTCTCGGTTGAAACAAATGACCCCTATTTTTTTGGATATTATTTACATTGTGCAAATATAGATTCAACGACTGAATGGAGTTGTGGCACGACATTTTCTCTGCAAAGTGATTTTGGAGAGGCAAAGCGATTAACAACATCGTACGTTTTTAGTAATAAAACTGTGAACTTAGGGTACGGATGGGGAAAGTTTGTGAAGAAGGATAAAAGGAAAACCATCAAGGTGACTGCTTGTGTGAACATTACCAGTATTACTCTCGGAACCCCCAGCATCGAACCGATAACACCTGACCAGATATCTGCTGTGATGTTCCAGCGGCGATTTTCCCTCAACAACCTGAACAATAATGTATCATACACAAGTTACGAAGCAAACGGTAAAACCTGGTTAGTTCATATCCAGAAACCGGACGCCAATAAACTCAAACTAAAAGTTGAATGCTACGACACCCAAACGGGCACCCTGGAAAATTTGGATAACTCTGTACTACTCGTGATTGAGGAAAGTAAAAATGTGAGGCAAACAAGAGGCCTTGGAGAGTTCTTCAACTTTAATCTGAAAAATGATGTTGGTTCCACTGTAGAAGTCACTTTCATCATCGATTATGCTTTACCTTTGTTCTCTGGACCGCCCGGTGTTGACTTTGGAAGAGAGTATCTTTCCCTCCCTGCCCATGGAAACAACAGTTTCTTACTGAAGGACAACACAAGTATTCCTTTGAACTCATACATCCTTGCTCGCAATTCTCCAGTTCTGAAGGGCTTTATCGAAAAAGAGGGGGACCTAGATCACGATGTTACTGACTTTGAGCCCGAAGCTGTAAGAATCTTCGCTGATGCCTGTTACACTGGAACTCTAGAAAAGCTGTCTGACGAAACAGAATTCAAAGTTTTTTGCGACTTTGTTAAAATGGTAGCCGTGTTTAAAGTAGATTGGGCAAAAAGTGGATGTCTTGAGTTCTATAAAAAGCACCTCCCTAAACCATCAAAAGATTTCAACAGCTATTGGGAGTATGCTCTGCTCGGACTGGAATCTGTGATAAAGCATGCAGATGCAAGTCTCTTGGAACATCTTCTTTCCTGTATCCCTGAAAACAAACTCAAGTTTCAGTTCCGCTTGCCACAACTAATTGCAGAATCGACTAAACGAACTCACCTAGATTTGATAATGGCATTGGTTGTTGAGTTTAATCTTGTGGAAAAGTTCACGGAACAGATCCTAACTGTTTTGATGATGAACAGTCGTTTCCCCCTTCTCACCTACTGGCTAGAAAACTTCAATTTTTCTCTTTGTGATAAGGATGTGCTGCCCTTGCTGGCGGAGGCAGTTGAGCAGAATGGTAGTGCAGACCTTAGCTGTGAATTTATTACGGTGTTGAAATCGGAGAGTGAAAAATCAGATGATGAAAATAAAGATGAGAACTTGATTCCTGAAGATGGGACACTGGCAACTATCGCAAGAAATCGTTGGAGTAAGATGAAAACCTCTACTTGGCCATGTTCTAAGAAGAGACCATTTTCTCTAATTAGGAGGTCACTGCAAAAGGGGGAGCAGTTCACAGTGAAAGACAATGATGCACAAATTATGGGATGCTAAATATTTTTTATCGAGAATGGGATACAAATGTGGTCTAGGTTTTTTATGATTATTTTTTTAAATATTTTCAATCAGGCTATTTTTTGCTGATCATGCATGATAATGTAAATTTTTTATTCATAAAACCAAGCCTGTGTGTCTATTTCTATGATCCCCCTGCCCGTTCTTCGAGACTACTAAAGGAACGCTTTTCCAATACCAGCTATACTCGGCCCCAACTACCCCGCTATCTAACCCAATCATAAATCCCTTCAGACCCCTCCCTTAGTGTAATGATTTACCTTTAATAAAACCCGAAATCACCCCAACTCTCTCTTTCTCTCCACAGCATCATGACGATAACCAAAACTATATCAGCGGAGTTTGTGACAGCTTCGATCGGGGCAAACCAAGTACTCGGCGAGACAACTCTTTTTGGTGGTTTCCGTTGGTCCATTGGCGTGAAACAAAATGATGGTCATCTTGGAGCATACGTCTACAGTTACCCCATGAACACTACCAAAAACTGGAGTTGCTCTTTCTCCTTTTTCTTTACAAACAGTGCTACTGATCTAAAAATGGACCTGGATGCTACATTTTCGAACAGTGCTTCCTATACATACCGTGGAAAGACGTAACGGGGGTCAAAAAGTTAACTATTCAGGCAGACATCACTATCAAAGATTGTCATATTGGAGCACCGAATTTACAGGAAGCCAAACTGAGTATAGTGACCTTTCATCGACTGGCCAAAGATTGTATTTCTGCGACAGAGCAGTCGACCAGTCATCAAGCTAACGACTCGACTTGGATTACCTACAGTCGAAAAATTGGTAAGAGTCTTGAGTTCGTGGTCGAAAAGTACAATAAAGATGGCAACCTCGAGTCAAATCTCCCCACTGGAGCGGTAGTAATAACTGTACGAGGGCCAAGTTCAATTGAAACGAAATCTGGTGACCTGGGAAAAGCTATTATGATCGGCACGAAAACCGATGAGCAATCAGTGGTTACCTTTTCAATACACGACAACCCGTCTTCATGTGACATCGAGGAACCGAAGGGTATCGATTTTGGCAAGGATTACCTTTCAATCCCTGCTCATGGGAACGTAACATTCCACCTAAGGGGTGAAAACAGAATTTCTCTCAACTCCTACATCCTATCACGCAACTCTCCGGTCCTGAAGAATAGTATTGAGAAGAAGAGGGCACTACATCACGATGTCTCTGATTTTGAGCCTGAATCTTTTCTAATTTTTGTCGATATGTGTTATACCGGAACCATTGACTTGCTGAAAATGTGCACGGAGTTTTGCGTTTTCAGGGACCTGTTTAAACTGGTGACAGTTTTCAAAGTTGACTGGGCAAAACTTGGTTGCTATCAGTTCTACCGATCACACCTTCCTAGTCCTTCCGTGGATTTTGATGCCTACTGGGTACATTCCCTTTTCGCACTTGATGCAGTGGTGAAATACACAGACTTCAACTTCATAGATCACCTTCTGACGTGTACCCCGGAAAGTAAGACCAAGTTTCAGTTTAACATCCTGGAACGATTGGTAGAAACACAGGTTCCATCAGAATTAGATCTCATCATGACCATGGTAGTTGAGTTTGGGCTTGTGGGTGACTTTATGAAGCAGCTTCTAACCGTTATGATGTTCAAATTCAACATTCCACTGCTCACTTACTGGCTGGAAAACTTCAATTTTCTTCTCTGCGACAAGGAAACGCTGTCCTTACTCGGAGAAGCTGTAACAAGGAACACCAGCCCTCGTATTTCCTGCCAACTAATGGAAATTCTGGGTGCCGAGGAAAAGGAGTGCTGTGAAGAGGAGGATTGTGAAGGGTGGAGCAGTATGTTGGATGACAGTAAGAAGGAAGAAGATGAGGACAGTGAAGGGTAGTATGGAAGTTAAGGTCGTGCGCACTTTTTGGCGCCAAATTGGCGCCAACTTGGCGCCACGTGGCGCCACGTGGCGATATATTGGCGCCAAATGGCGCCAAAATTTGGCGACTGCGTCTGTGCCGCCAATTTGGCGCTAAATTGGCGCCAAGTTGGCGTTTATTTGGCGCCAAATGGCGCCACGTGGCGCCACGTGGCGATTGTAAATCGCCAAGTTGGCGTTTATTTGGCGGTACCGCCACGTGGCGATGCGCATTTGTCTGGAAAAACTGTGTACAT